>JAPYZI010004024.1:0-17468 GCA_030523105.1 Ophioninae sp. A BG-2022a | reverse complement strand
TGATTGATTTTTGCTTTTTTGAAATAAGATTCGATTTCGAGTTCCGCGGCGATTTGACAGATCTCCCGATCCACGTGTCTTTCTCGACACACTTTAAACGTCACGAGGTATCCTCGAAGTGGCGCAATTCCAAACGACAATATCGTCCCGCGTGTAGTTGTGCAAAGATGTCAGAAAAAAAAATGGAGAGAGATACAGAAAGGAGGGGGGGCGGGGGGGGGATCAAATAAAAAGTGATCGAATCGGCCAAGCGATAGCCGAAGAAAAAAAACCCTTTGCTCATTGTCATCGAGGCGTGAAGACTCGTGGTCAAAGATTCAGGACACAGAACCGAGCCCGTTTGCCGTTTCGTTTGGGCCCTCAGTATCGCTTGATTGCTCACGAATTTCCGTTTTTTTTTTTTTTTTTATCAAATTTTTCTCATCAAATAATTCTGTTTATTAAATTTTCCATCAAGATTTGGTAAAAAATCTACCGATGGATTTGTCGATGAAATAAACGTTGAAAAATTCTAACTCAACCCCTTAAGGGATTATTTTTTCAGTACTGAAAATCTATACTCGGAATTAACAGCCACCATTTTGATTAAAAATTGTAATGGGTTTCGTTTTAAAAATGACGAAGCTAATAATCCAAATTTAATATTCCATTTAACCCCCTTAACGTAAGTGTACAGTAGATACGATTAAATTGTGTGAAAATTAAAAAAGAATCAAATCGATCAATAACAAGTAAAAAAAAAAAAATTGTAAGAATCTCCGGAAAAATAAAAATTTGAAGATCCAAAAACGAACATTTTTACGTTTTCGTATATCCCACGTAAATATATATATTTTTTTTTCAATATAAATCATCGATAATAATGATAATAAAATTAATAATAATAATTTAATTGATATAATAATTATTATTATAAAATAAGAATAGTAATTAATAATTGATTCTTATTATTTTAGAATTATTATATGATAATAATATAATATAATAATTATTATAGGAATTTCAAGATGGCGCCGATAGCAATGTCATAATAATTATAAAATAAGAATAATGATTAATGATTTATTATCGTTATTTCATAATTATTATTATGTAAATAATAAGAATAATTTATAAACAATTTTTATATAATTATTTTTTATATCGAAATGAAAACTCGTGCAATATCGAAAAACGAACGATGTGAGTTCGATAGAAATGCCGTTCGTGCGGAAGATAACGTAGCTATTCGTACGCGGGCTCGTTTGCCGAGTTCCTCGTACGTGTACGTGCTCGCAGCACCAGAAACACGTATTCCCCGGGACAAGCGATCGTACCTCATTACACGGAGACGCGCGAATGCTAACGGCCGGAGATTAAGAATAAATGAAAATAAACAAAATAAATAAATACCTCCCGGTCAGATGCACAAGTGCATTGTACGAGAACTCTCATAATGGGCATTCGAATATTACCAACGAATGGTAAATCGTCACTTCTCGTTCGGAGAAAAATATTAAAATGAAAAATGAAAATAAGAGTGCGAATGAAAAATGTTAAACTCGGAAAATTTATATACATTCTAAAATTAAAAAATAAATAAAAATTGTTAACGAAAAAGTTGAAAAATAAGAAAATAAATGTATAAAAATTCGAAAATTGTCTCATTTTTGTACACCTCGAAACTCTTATTTTTAAACTCGTAATTTTATTCGACTCGGAAGAAATTAAGTACTTCTCAAATACTTCGATTATTTAGAAATACTTCGAAGTTTATTACTTTTACCGAGTCTCGAATCCACGATTTCAGGTGAAAGAAAATATTTAAAAAAGATCACGAAGAAGAAAGATAGGGACTAACCTCTAAAACACGTGTTCCGATTCGGGGCTATGAGAATAGCTGCCAAAATCGATCGAAAAGCTCGCATCGTTTCGAAAGCACATTGAGGTTAGGTTCGAGCTGAGTCTCAAATCCACGGTTTTGGCCCAAAGAAAAGATTCAAAAAAAAAAAAATAAATAAAGAAAAAGAAATACAGAGATTAACCTCAAAACCGCGTGTTCCGATTTGGGGCTATGAAAATGGCTGTCCAAATCGAGCGAAAAGCCCGGGTGGTAGTTCGCATCGGAATGGCCCATGTGACAGGTACCGGAGCCCCTATACCCATATAGAGACACGATCGTACACTTTGCGCTTCGTAGAGCTGTTTTTTAATTGTTGAATCACGTGTACGCGAGCTCGGGGAGCACTACCATACATACAAATGTCATTTATTTTTCCCTAGGTGGGAGAACAAAAACCGGGGCGGGCCCCCGTGGGGGGGTCCCCCCCCCCCCCCCCCCCCCGAGTACGTACGTAAATGTGGTCGCGTTAGTGTACGTGTACAAGTTCAAGAACAATGGTCGTCACGATCTGTAATATACGATTTTGCAAAGTCGTGGCGAGCGACGCTCGCGGAGTGTGTATTGTGGCTCCAGCTTGTGCCACTGACCTACAAACACAGTTGCCTGTGTTATATGCCACGTCGAGGCGCTGCGGTCGCTGGCGAGCGCCAACTACCATCGGAAACGCTCGCGAGGGCTCGCTGCGAACTACAGCCTTCGCCAAAAGTATTTGGTGTGGTAAAAATAAATCCATGATTTTTCCAATAGATGGCTCTAGTTATCTGTATCTCGCTTTGTATAAGTCCGATCGGGTAACGCTAGATGGCGTTAATAGATGAGATTTCGTATTAAACAAACTTTTGCGACAGTTTTGTGATTGGTTGACTCTAGAAAAGAATGGATTTATTTTTACTACACCTAGAATCTATCATCTTTTTAAAATACTCATTTTTTGAAAAGCACATAAAACTATCGTGATTTCTTCGAACCGCACCCTGACATTCCTCTTTGAGTCGATTGGCAAAATCGTACATCCTCATGTACGATAATCATTATAATCTGGGCACCCATTTTTGAAAGGGTTTATTTCTGGACATTTTTTAAGAACTTTTTGAACGTCTCTTAACCTCTCGAACGTTAGTGATGCATATATGCGTGCAACACTGTTACTTTTAGGTTACGTTACATTATTTTGGCTTGAAAATAACGTTTTTGCTATTTCGGTTTTCTGCGATTGTTATTTGATACATCGAGGCGTTAAAACTAATGTTCTAAATTCAAAATGGACGATTGACCACCGCGAAGAAGGAATTTACGTTCTCATAATTTTTACTTCCTGACTTTAAAAGAATTGTTATTTAAAAGATTTTTCATTACAGTTATCATTTTTATTAATTATTTATATAATCAGGACTACTATTATTCATTCGAATGCTTCATATTAATCGGCGTTCAGTATGTTATTTATTTGAATGCATTATTATTATTGTTATTATGTTGCGGAAGCGATATCTCGAAATTGCCACTACGGCGACATCTGTCTCGCGACCGCCGGTTCTCCCAAGTCGCATCTTCAATCTGGTTACTTCAATGGGGCCTACACGAATCGACTTCTCGCAGCTACGATGTATCATTATTCCTGCTCGAAATAACGGTAAATCTGTTGTCCCTTCGGATGTACGGATGCGCGTGTGTGTGCGAGGTTTTATGTGTTTGGGGTAAATATTAACGATCCAACAAAAGTGCTCGTGAAAGTGATTGGCGTAATTCTTGGGGAATAAGTGTACCGGATGTTGTGCGCAAGATGGACGAAACACGAAGAAAGAAAGGCGAAGCAAAAACGGAAGTCGTATGCTGAATAATGTATCATTTTATAAGAATAAAAAGAATAAAAAATATCGTGTACGAGATTATTTCGAGTTGTTCTTTGAAGTTCACGGGATCGAAGACGATTCGTCGACAACGAGCGCGAACGTAAGAGGGGATAAACGACGCACCACCTGTGTCGAATTATTCTCAAAGATGATTAACATCTAGGCCAAAAACTAAGCGTATTAGTTCCCGCACGATGAACGTAGCCAGTCGAATCCCCCGACTCTATTGTTAACCTCCAAAAATAATGGCTCCGAAAAGCCGTGAGGTTATGTTCGTCTCGCCCTTGCGTCTCGCCCTACCACCACTTGTCGTGAGAAATATTGACGCACGCGCTATCTCGACCGCGAGTTTACCGCTTTTCGAGTGACTCACTCATCAAGAGATGTAATTACGTAAAGACGCGTTAGGCTAATGAGGAGCTCGTCAAGGTGCGCGTCAGCGAGCGAAGCGGGCTGTTACTTGCTCATTAGAAATTCGGGGTCGTTTTTACGGTTATAAGTTCATTACAAATATGTGTACACACACATTTATATATATATATATATATGCAGTCCAGTATTTAAATATATATATATGAATATATGCGGGTATAAGATTTTCCCAGCATTCACTAGGTGGCGTTAAAACTCTCCATCTCGATTGGCCTACTTGTGAAACAGGACAAAAGTGGCGGATCTGTCTTACAGGAACGAGAAGTTGAGAATTTGCTAAGTTATGGGCGATCGAGGTTTGACGATATTTCGAGTTGAGCAATATTGCGCATTCGAGACTTCGAAGCGGTGATCGCTTAGCTGAGATGAAGATAATATGGAAATAATAGCAACGGACCCGTATGAAATTTACCGACGGAGATCTTGATGGTTTTAGGTTCCTTTAAAAGTTCCACTTTGAGAAACCCTGCTTTCAACGTTTCATCTATCTCTCTCGGACTCACGTGTATCACGCTGGACAATTTCTAATTCGTTTTAAGATGGTTGTGAATCCAACGGAAAGTTAGGTTAGATTAGTGGAGTACGGGTGGGGAGTGAAAGGGAAGGGCTTAATTGAGAAAACTAATTAAACCTGAGCATGGATACGAGTTGGAACTAAGGACCGCTGCGCACGTGATTACAGCCGTGCTTCACGATTAGGTTAGGATAACTATCGTACGACAACATCAATCAGAAAAATCTCGGAGTCGAGTTTAATCGCAAAGATTTTTGGTAGCAGTCCAGAAAATTGTTGTTTCACCATCCGTGTAGTCGGTAAGGGTCTTAACAATGACATCAGTGGGAAAGAAGCGGTTTGAAGTACGCGTTGAGTTGTACGGACAAATTTGAAGATCCGTTGTTCCGATTTATCCAAAAGCCATGGCGTAACTGTATCCACCTCGTCCATACAATTATTTACCATCACCGTGAAGTTTGATACACGACCCACTCTTGATTTCGAACCGGATGGTAAATAGCGCAAGACGCCTACGTTCCACTGCCGAACGATTCCAAAATTAAAATGCCTCGTGGCTCCCGCTCTTCATTCTTCTGCCGGTTTTCCTTCGTTCCTTTCTCCATCCGTTTTTCGTACCAAGAATCTTCGTTTTCATGCGTTCCGGCTTGAAGGCGACGTGGGAATGTTTTTAACGGTGACTAATACACGCGGTGTTCTCGTATTGCGGATTCGTGTACTCGCGGAGTCAAAATGTACTATACCGCGAGAGAGCGCAGTGATCGCGTCGACCGCAGTGAAGTTTGGCGGAAGTCGAAAAAAAATTCTCTTAAAATGAAACGTACGAGGAGAAAATCTTCAATAAAGTATAAATCAAGATAATTAAATGCTCGTCAGAATTCCGATTGAAATTCCACTACATTCGTGCTCAAAATTTAAGAGTCCTTTAAAACCGTGAAATTGCCTCGTCTCGTCACACACGTGAATCTGATCCCCTCCCGCCCTTCCCTCACTCTCTTTCTCTATATCAACTGGCGACTACTTGGTATGTCCTCATTTTTTTTTTCGTGACCCCCAAAAGTTGAAGTACACGCTTGGGAGTCACGATCGCCTCTCCCCTCTCCCCTTCTGTCAGCTGCCTCTCTAAGCGACTTACTTCACGTAGAGGCCCCCCGGGCATTTATGCATACTTCCTTGTGTACATGTGGATTCGACGCGACGAGAAGAATCGTGTGTATGTCGAGTGAAGATACCTTCGGAAGGTCACGTGCATGCCACAGTTTCTCATTCCAAACGTGGGTTTAAAAGATAAGGGGCCTGTATATATGTATCTATGTGAATACAGAATCTGACAAAAGTCGATATGACGTCTAGCGTTAGATGTTGGGACTAGAGTTGAAGTGCAGTTATTGCATTTGATTTCGATGTGAGAAGTAACATATGTGTCCGCCATGTTGTGTTATTTCCTGCAAGAGTCCACACTTGACGTTTAAATACGATACTGCTATTTTGAAAAACTTTACATGCACGATACAATAATTTATCGAATGTTTAACAGCAATTCATGTATCCATCGACGGATCAGATTACTTGAACTGGAATCGTTGATAAATATCACTATCAGTTATAACCACAACTATATTTACGTTTATATATAATATCGTCGAATTTAAGTTAAATTATATTTTTAAGTGGAAATTAAACTTTTCTAAATATTTGTTTATTATTTAATTTAAGTAATGAATTTATTATTAATATTATTATTATTAAATTATCACAATTATGTTAAATTCATTTTTTTCACTGTACTAATATGTCGATAATATGTTAAAAATTAGGATAAACGACATAGCAAATCATTTTCTCTCGTATCTTCCACCCGAACGATTTTTACGTTACCGACGGTCGATAACACGCGAAACTCCCAATTAACGCTATTGATCGTTTGTTTTCGCATCTCTACGATCTATATAAACTTGTCTATCATACCGATCGTCGATAACGCATTAATAAGCGATAATCAGTATGAAGAAACGTTTTTTTTCGTTGCATCGCAACAATTTTTCTACTCTATCGACAATACTGATACGCGCTTAGCCAAAGTCATTAAAATAGTAAATTTTGACGAAATTGCCGTCATTATAGTTTTTCTGCGCTTTCAATGGATTTAATGATTTTTAGCGAATTATCCAAGTTTCGTTTTTACCAGCTGTAGGTAATTCTGCCTTTACCATCATCGATACAGCAGGAATCTCAAACGATAAAATTAGAAGGAAAGAAATAAATACAAAAAATGCAACCGACCCTTTTTCCCGATGTATACGAATCATTTTATTACATTTTTGTATAAACACAACAACAATATATCTCGCAACATTGCACAAAAATCTTAAAAAATATATTCAACGCGTGTTTTTGTAAATTCCTATAATCTTACGTAATCACCGATTCTTACGGAAAAAAATATACATTATCGCCTCTATGAAAGCGGATACCCATATGTGACGTCGAAACTTTCTTTTTCGTTACGCCAACTTCGATACGATGCCCCGACGATCGACGTGAGAAATTTGTACGTTAAACATTCCTATCGCATTTTTCGTTGTACGGTGTTGCGTTGAATTCACAGTTCGAGCCATAAATAAAAAAAACTTAACGATATAGGAAAAAACAAAATTCTCTTATCTAGGTATACTTTTTCTGCTGTAACAACTGCCATCAGAATGCAAAGTACTGGAAAACGTGTTTCTACGTGAATATATTTTTGTGTAAACATAACTTATTGAAAAATAAATATTTCTAGGCTTTTAATAAGTTATTCATCCCAATATATCAACTTTCGAGAATATTCGTTGGAACACATATATACAAGGTGGTTCACAACCATTATTCACTTTGTTCAGTTTTAGACAGGAAAACTCTTTTTAATCAATATTTGACGAAAATATAGGCCGAGAAATTCGAGATAAAGTTATAAACACGTGGAATGTGCAAACCGAATCGAATCCACTTTCGAATTCTTCGAAGCGAACGTTTTTCTTCTTTTTAGTTTTTTTTTTATCATCGACAAAAAAAGAATCACGAAAAATCGAGTTTCAAATCGGTAAATCGATTTTTTCGTTTGTTACTTGATAATTGCGATTAAAATTCACGCATGTGCGAATTAACGTGCTTCGAACTTTGACCGCGAATTTCTCATGACGTCGAAGCTTGCATCATTCAAATGAAACGAAAATAAATAAGTTTTATTTTCATAATTATTTTTTTTCGGTGCATCAGGTTTTGGAAATTGCTTCAATGTTTTTACGAACTAAATTTGAAAAATAATGGAAAAAATGACAAATAAAAGTAAAGAATGGATAAACAAAATTTGTTAAAGAAGACGTTAATAAAAAATGAAATATAGAGATGAAATTATCAGAAAAGAAAAAGGAAAACAAGAAAGAAATCATCGAAAAATGAAAAAAACAAGGAATATATTAACAAAAAATATAAAAAAATAAAATGACATAAATAAAATATTCGTTCGCTTTCAATAAGGCAAACTTTATTAACAAAAAAAATGAAAAACAGAAAGAAATTACGGAAAAATGAAGAAAACAAAGAAATTAAAAAAAATCAAACTAAACGGAATAAATAATATTGCATTTTAATAAAGCAAGCTTCAAACTCATATCTTCGACAATATTTATCGCTTATTTCGAAAAAAAAAAAGCATTTTGCATGGCAAACGGCCATGAAATAGTTGTGAATCACTCCAGAAAATTCTATAAAAATGATATAATTGACAACCATAAGATTCGTGTATCAGAGAATTTGAGACAAAATGACATACGCGGCTGGCATTTACATCCAGTATTATGGAAGATAATGGAAATTCATGAATCAAGCCTACGTGTGCGTAAATGTATTCAGGCACGCGAGCAATATCAACGCGGACGATGGAGTTCAAGGTTCACGAGTAGTATTTCTTAATCTCCTTCAATAGCGGGGTCTCGGTGAGTTCATTTATCTCGACGAATCTCTTGTTTGCTCGGCTGAAATAATAAATGTCGCCTGTATAGATGTCGAACCAGAGTGCGTGAATGTGAAGGTCGTGCCTTTCGAGGCGTTTCTTCAAAAAACCGTACGAGGCGACGTTCTGCAATTGCTGAAGCGTATTGATCTGTTGGTTGAACGAAACGATTTTTGTTTTAATAATACGACAATGAGGATGACTGTCAACTCTGTATATGAATTTTTTAGTGTCCGTAGTTTCAAACTAGAGACTTGAATATTTTTCCCCTGGAAGTATCACATCTAAAGTGTATCACTTCCAAATTTCAATCGGTGGTATCAAAAATTGACAAAGTTATGATTTTTTAAATACAAAAGCGTCCTTAATGCGTTATTATTTGTTTATAATTTTTTTTAACATGCCAGAATTTGTTTATTCGGATATTGATATTTTTTACATAATCTACAATGTTCAGAGCACGTGCCTTAATTTTTTCAGCCAAATCGGACGAATAGCTTCTTCACGATAATTTTTTTTTAACTAGAAACGTTTTTTAACTTATAAAAGATTCTATCTAGTTGTAGAATGTTTTCTAAGTAACAACCAGGAGGAGGACTGAAGAAACGAAGAAAAACAAAGGAAGCTAGCAAACCTGAGAAAGTTTGTCCTCTATGGCGAATTTGTCTTCGGGATCGATGTAAGCGACGAACTTTCTCATCGGAGTTTCAGCTTGGAAAATGATGGGCTCGTGGAAGCCAGTAATCTCGAGCTGTTGGAACTTGGCGAGACTGCTGCTAGCGTGGGCACAAAGCCAGGCGCGTAGCGGTGATATTCTTCTGTTCACCTAAAACCAATGATATCGTCAAATCGAAATGCACTCATTTTCTTGTTGTGGAAAAAGAAATATTGGTCTGCGTGGAAGGAATATTGATTGAAGCTAGGTTTCCATGGAAGAAATTGGTCCAATATGGGTTTCCATGGAAGAAAATGGTCATGTGGAAAAAATATTCGTCTCGCCTAATATAACGGTATCCGAGCTTGGACCAACTATCTTCGAAGTAACTATTTTCCTCCCTGATCATCCCACATGGTTAGATTGCTGCTATAACCTGTCTAAAATCATCATTTCCAAGTCTGTCCACCGTAAGGTGGTGGAAATTTAAAAAAGGAAGAAATTTCTCACTTGAGACGCAAACTCCTCGTCTCTGAGGGCGTAGAGAAGATTCATGGCTTTGCAGTCGCTGTGACCGCAGACTATGACGTGCCTAATGTCGTTAACGACGCAGCCGAGCTCCAAAGCTGCGGGCTCGCACATCGTCAGCTCGTCCACGAAGTGTTGACAATTTGGCACGATGTTTCCCGCGTTACGCACTGTTGGAGAACGAAAATGAAGAAGAAGGGAAACGTTTTACGTGCATCATCGGATGTTGCGGAAACCTCGTCCGTAATTGGCCACGCAGATGCCACGTCGACGAGAACGGAGAAGAACTCGAGGGTATCAGCGAGTATCAGCCGAGTAATATAGCGACAGAGCAATGTTCGTACGGATAGAAGCGCTTTTGCAAAAATTCATCGTACCGACAAACATGTCACCGACGTTCGTTTCCGTAAATCTAGTTGGGATCATCCGAGAGTCCATGCAGGTAAAGAATACCGCTTTGGGCTGCGATAAAATGAACGACAGATATCAATTATCTTTTTTTTTGCTATCTCAAGATATTTTTCCAATTCAAAATGTATTCTTTCTGTATCGGAGGTCTAATGAAATCTTTTATAAGCATTCGGCGAGCTTTTTGCTTTTAGTACAAATTTGGTAAAAATATAAAAAGAATCCATGGCCAAATTTTTCGGCACGAAGAAAAAAATTTCACCAATATACATTTCCAAACCCGTCAACTTTTGTACAGAATAATTTTGGTAGAAAAATAAATAACAGTTTTAAAGATATTCATGATGGTGTCCTTAAAATTGATACTCAATATTAGAGCAAAAATCGATTTCTTATTTTTATTATTACACCAAAACATCGGAATCATTATTAATCACGGTTATTATTATTGATTCTATTATTTAACTTCATAATTTCGTTGTTTATTATTTTAATTCATTATTTGTATTGTGAATGTAAAATTCATAAATGAACATTCCTAAAAACATTCTGTAAATTTTTGCATATATAATTCGTGTAGAAAATGCATATGCAAAAAAATATTATTTTCATTGCGTTACGATGATGCAAATTTCAAGGCTATGGCTTGCTGGAACGACGGACGTGTGAATGATTGCACATTAAAAAGAGGATATTAATTTACATGCATGGATAGAATAATCAAGTGTTGACATTGCATTTTCCCTTCTTATTTCCATTATTCGTCACTTTTCATTCGTCACTTTTTATTCGATAAGAGATCGTAAGTCATAAATTATGAAAAATCGTTAAATATCAATAACGTCAAAAATTCTGATGAAAGATCATTTCGAGTTTACTTCAACACGAAAATTGAGTTGAGAGCCACGGTACATGTCGTCATTAATTAATCGCACGTCACTTTCATTGAAACGACGATCGCGTTTTGCGCAAACAAAAAAAGAAGCGAAAAGGAAAGAAAGTTTCGACCTTACCTCAGGATGATCCCGTACTTGTTGAAACTCTTTGACCATTCCCTCCCGGTGGCACTTCCTGTATTTCATTACTCCCCTGATGATTCGATCCATGACACGGGAACAGGATCGAACGTAGTAACCGTATAATACAAATGTATCGGTATGATTTTCTTCTTCCCGGATGTTTTCCGTTTTATCACTGAATTTGAACGAGCATGTTGGATGGCGAGATAAAACGCGGTGTGTGCGTTTGATGACAGATCACTTATCGGCCATCTTGGATTTCGCAAGACAGCGCGGGAGATTCGAATCAATATACGTATCATGGTTATTATTTCACCATTAACTTACCAAATGATGAATTATTAATTAATCACCCATTAACGAATAATCGTGAGAACAAAAATCATGATCATCAATATGAGAATAGAACGATTTCGTATTAAATAATAGATTTTTTTCCAGAGATCATTACTAAATTTTTAAATAGTGCTTTAACTCTTATGACATGCTTATATAACGAGAACCGCATTTTGTTTAAAAAACTTTTTTTCATTTTAATAAATAGGAGTTTAATGTGTATCATAATGGACACGAATAACGTGAGGTAACAACCCTGATCGCGATATATGCCTTGACCCCGCACATACGCGATGAAACGATCGTAATAGAATAACTAGCGCCACGTACAGTGGAAAGATAGAACTGAAAATTATGGACAAAACATAACTCAGTTAACATTTCTCCGTAAACCGGAGTATTTTTAATTTTTGTAAATCTGGGTATTTCGTGGCCAAAACAAAATGATTTTGGTTAGGAACTTTCTAGGAAAGACGAAAAATATATTTAAGAAAATATCTATAATTTTCTGACTAGTACGAAAAAATATATGTTTCGAATAATAGAATGAATTTTTGTCCGAATTTTTTGAATGTATAAAAATGAAAAAAAATTTTAATGAAAAAAGTAATAAAAAAATATTTATGATGAAACGTTAAAAGGAAGTTTCCAAAAAGTAGTCTCCGAGAATTAAATAATATCGCAATCTTTTCTTTTAGTGCTTTCTGGCTTATTTTCGAAGTTTGACTATCAATGTTTTTTCGATTTTTTTTTCAATGTACATTTGTATATATATATATATATATATTTGTTTCTTTTTTTTCTCATAGCTTCGGTACTTTTGGCTACAGACTCACGTTCTTACAAGTACCATTTTACAAGTTTACGTTTTTTCGAATCTTCACGCGCTCCTTTACCGACGATGTAAATCGATATATATATCGAGAGGAGGAATTATGCAACTCTACGCAATGACGTTCTTTTAGGGCGCCATCAAAAGGGCTCTTCCTTATGTTTTTATTTCGTTGCCACAACGATTTTTTATCAGAAAAAAGGGTGTGGGGGTTATGTATTTATACGAGATGATTCACAATTAAACTTCCTTTACGAACACAACGCTTTTTTAAGAGGTTAGGCTACTGTGATAATGTCGAAAAAACGTCGCAGATTGAAAGTTACGTTGCGATAACGGCAGAACTGCTATTCGAATGCGTTTTTCGATTTCTCGACATGTAATTAACGGAATGACTTGAAATTTGATGAAATTTTTCAATGTAACGAATAGTTTCATCTTTACCGACGTTTTCATTCTTAACATTGTGTTTTCATAATTTACCAACAATAATTTCGTTCCGCTTCAAAAAATTGACGAAAAAAATTAAAAAAATATTTTTCGGTGCCCTAAAATACTATTTTTAGAAAACTCTCGTTTTTGTTTAAGCTTATATATCAGAACCCGGCAGTAGCCTAACCTCAAATATCGACATATACGCGATAAAAAACGAAAGAATCGTAATTTTTAGAGGTCCAAATGGACTCAAAACAAAACTTGGATCGTTTATTCTTACCGTTTAAACGGAACGCTCAAAATAAAACTAACCTTCGAAAACCTTTCGAAAAATTCGAAAATTCTCGTTCCTCTCAAATATTTATTTCGCATCCATACAATTCGACGAAAAATACATGAATAACAATTGGGCGACGCAAATTTTCCTATGTTTTTTCCTTTTCCGTGAGTTCGTTCGTCTGTAAAAAAAAAACGACAAACCCAAACAAACCCAAACTATTGTCAAATTACGTACAAAAAATCGATTTCTTCTTTTCAAAAAGTTTTGTTCGATCTTTCGACGGACGAGAGCACGTAATTTTTCGGGAAAACCGGATGTGAAGCGAAATTAAGAGCAAACGATATCGTCGCAGGCAAGAGAGAGGGGGAAATAGAGAGAGAGAGAGAGAGAGAGAGACAGAGAAATTGTACTAGCATAATAATAATAATAAGTGTCACTATAATTATAATAATTGCAATAATAACGTAACTGCAACTATAATTATCAAAATTGCAATTATATTTATAATAATAATAATAATAATAATGAATTAAACTCGATTGAACTTCGCGCACGAGCACCATTGACAATTTTAAGCATATGCGCACAGAAGGACAACCGTCATAAAAATGACTCCAGTTTTCCTTTCCTCGCTCTGAGAGCTTTTCCTTCGATTTGGAGATCGACGATTGTCGTGGGAATGGACCGAAGTTTCACGAGTCCTCGCAAAGAAACCTTAATACTGTGTAGCCGCGGAAATGAAAACGCGAAGTGTGGGCGAAAGTGAGGTTAGGGGAATGCTCGGATCTTAGGAACTCAAAATTCATGATTTTTCGAATTTTTTTTTCGGGAAATCTGAAACATAGACCATGAAACTTATGCGATATTGGACATATTTTGAAAGAAGCAAAAAAAAATATTTTTCCACGTCGAAAACAAAAATATGAAGTTCTAACGATTTAAAAAAAAACTATTTAAATTCAATTTTATTTTTATTCAGCATTGAAATCAATTTAAAAAATCGTAACTAATTTTCGTTTGAGAAAATTCAAAAAGGGTGAGTCAAGTAAATGCGCAAATCATGGATTTTTAACTTAAGTAAATCATTCATTAATCAAATGCAATAGTTATGCATTTTTCTAAGAAAATTTAAAAAACAGTATTCTATTTTTTCAAAATTCGTAAATTATACATTTTTCGTTTTTAAAACCCCAAAAAATCACTCATTCTTTTTTCCAAGAAAATAAAAAAAATCATTAATTTTTATTTTCAAGAAAATTTAAAAAATTATTAATTTTTATTTTCGAGAAAATTAAAAAATCATTCATTTTTATTTCCAAGCAAATTCAAAAATCAGAACATTCCCTTAACCGAAGAATTCGGGAAGGTCGTGAATAGAGAGTGTAAGTACAGGTCTGCGTTTTTTTCGTTCAACCGGAGGATCTCAAGCGTTGTTTCATCATCTATGCAATTCAAAATAGAAGGCTTCTGTGCAATGCCAAAAACGGTGCCAAAATAAGATTACCATCTCGTGGATTGAGCAAAAAAAAAAAAACTTGGGTGACCGTCCATCGGGTCAGCTCGGCCGAGTTTCCCCGGAAGCTCAACCGGAAGTCGCAGGTTTTCCCAAGTTTCCCTGTGCCCTCTTGCGGTCCTAAACCGAGAAGAGTCGATACTTCAGGAGGGGCTATCGAAAACTGAATCCAGCATGGGAAAAGAAGTGCCAGGGATCAAGACCGTCGCGGCAAATCCAAGAGGAAAAATGCTCCAACTCAGTTTCGAGTAACTCGAGTTTTCCTAAATTCTTGAGAAGTCTAGGCTAATTCGTAAATTCCACGAGCTATCGAAAATCACATATAAATTCGAAAATCTCAGAAATTGGGATTTTCCTATTCTTAAAAAAGTCAAGAATTGGAAAACTCCAATTTAAAAACAAAAAATGAGACTTGGGAAACTCTATACGAATTCAAAAATTCTATGAAAATTCGAAAATTTAATAAGAATTCGAAAAATCCCAAATAATTAAAAAATTCTATGCGAATGAGAAAATTCTATAAGAATTCAAAAGCTCCCCAAAAATTCTTATGGGAATTCGAAAACCTCCCAAGAATTCAAAAACTCCCCAAAAATTCGAAAATCCCACGAGAACTAAAGAATTCCCTAAAAATCCAAAAAAAAAAAAGAAACTTGCGGAACAATCGCGATAGAATGTCCGGGAAAAAGGAAGTTCTTTTAGTTTGTTTAGGCAAGGCAAAAAAGGTATACCGAGCGCGGACCGCGGGTCGAAGAGTGCGGTCCGCGAGCGTCCGCGATTACGTAACATATTTACATCGTCCGATACTCGCGCGATCCGCGAGGCGACAACATTTTCATCGCGACCTTTTCCATATTCTTTTCTTCCTTTTTCTTCTTTTTTCGTTTACACGATAGTCTTTGAAAGTATCTTCTTTTCGTTTTGTTTCCTCTCGCGTAACATTAAATTATCGGCTCGATTATTTTACAGCTTTAATTCGTAATTTACAAATTTTCGTTAATTTCGCTCGCGATTTGCATTTTACGCGCGGAAAAACACGCAGGTCTTACATATTTCTTTTTTTTTCGATTTTTCTTCATTTTTTTCTTCATTTAATTTCTTCAACTCGAACGTGCAAGAATTTTCATCTTCGAGTTTCCCCGACTGAATTTTATCGACGTAAAAAAACACACGTGTGAAAAAAAACGAAAAAAAAAAAAAAAAACAATAATTTTGACGAATCATCGACTTGTCGAGAACGAGTTTTGAAAAAAAAAACAACGTTTTTCCATCAACTGCCAAAAAAAACGAACCGACCTTCGCCTCCACCTCCCTTTAAATTTTTCCTTGTTTTTCACCGCGCTTTTTTTACCCTTCGTTGACGCAACGAACGCGTACCGGTGTATTTTCGCAACGTCGAGCGAATCGATCAACCGTTTAGCTAGAATTCCGATCGGCGATTTACCCGCCGATTACTGCCAGAGATTGTTCGATAGAGTTTGTCCCGGGAGGGCGCTCGTTGGTGCTGGTTTCACTGGCAATCCACCGAGAGACATTTGGGACATCTTCGGCTGCAACTGCGATCGAAAGTTCGTCATTTTTTCAATTAATTCATTTTTTTCAAAGAGCCCTTAAAAATCGGCTTCATTAATAATATTATTTATACCCGTGACGAGGAAATTAATAAAAAATTATTATTAATATATAATATGTATTGATTAATTAATTAATAATAATAATTTATAATTTATATTTATATTTACTATAATATTAATTATTAGCATATAATTATTAATTTTAATATTAATAATTAATATAAATTTACGAAAAAAATCATTTTAAAAAATCATTATTAATACGTAATATGAAGTAATTAATTAATAAATAATAATTCATAATTAATATTGATATTAACTATAATATAAATGTTGGGGTAATATTTAATTATAGGATATAATGATTAATATAAATATTAATAATTAATATTAATGATATCGCCAACTATTTCAATAAAAATAATTTCGAGCTTGAAAATACATATATTTTTTATTAAAAGACACTTACGTGGGCGGCATAGAAAAAGGGATTGTGGCCTGGCGCCGGTTGCAGATTTTGAGGCGCCATCATCCCGCTCCATCCGTTGTTGGTGCTCGAGTTACTCTGGCCCTGAAATTTCAACGAGTACCCATAAAAAATGCTTCAGAAATATAACCCAAACAAAGCATTTAAAAAAATTAAATATAATGTTGAAAAAGAAAATATAAAAAATGAGATAGTTAAGATTTAAAAAAACCGAGATTTCCCAAGGACGAAACATTTTTTATTGTAAAGAAAAAGCATTTTCCCTGCTGTAGCTACGATAGGTACCGTAAGCTACAGCGGGGAAAAATGTCCAAAAAATATTCTAGAAAAGTTTTTTGCATTTTCCCAGTCTAATTTTGTACTTTCGGCAAAAACTCGGGCATTTTCGTAATCAGCGGAAAATTTCCGATTAAATAGACCCTTTTAATACTTAAAAAACGGAAAAAAATTTTTTTTCGTCCTCCCAGACCACTTTGCCGGAATCTCCAAAATCACGATATTTCAAAAGGTCGTAGGATGACCTTCTCGTAAGCTATGGGGGTTCATTGGGTGGGTTTGGAAAAGGTTTTTGCCTAACTTAAATAATGGCGTTGGATTCGTATCGATATCTCTTATAGTTTTCCCGGAAAGGCCACTCGAAAAATCGCAAAAAAAGAGGCAAAGGGGTATGTATGGAAAAATTTGCAAAAATCGATGGTCCAACTTTGAAATTCTGCCAAAAATCGA
>JAPYZI010004023.1:0-15222 GCA_030523105.1 Ophioninae sp. A BG-2022a | reverse complement strand
CCTGACCCTGAATTTACGGGCGCCCGTCTTCCCGGCGCGAAACTACGAACCCCGCCCACGTGCTTTCCCCCCCCCCCCTCCATTTTTGAAAATACCTCCATGGGTTCCCACAACGCAGGCGTGAGAAGGAATTTTTTTTTTTTCGAGCTTCTCATTGTTTCGGCTTTGATATTAGGTGTAGTAAAAAGACATCCATGATGTTTCTAATAGATGGCTTTAGTTATTCGTATCTCGCATTTGTTTGGGTTTGTTTTGGTTGGAGAGACGAGATTTCGTTTGTTAAACAAACTTTGGAAACAATTTCGTGATTGTTTGACTCAGTTTGTTATTGGTTGAGTTAAGAAAATGATGGATTTGTTTTTACTACACTTAATATAAATTGACAAGTAGAGTTATGTTAGGCCAATTGAAAATCGAAGTTCCAGTGCTCGAGCGATTAGCTTTTTCATTTTTTTCTAATTTATACAATTTCATTTACGAACAGCTTTCCGGCGGGTGTCCATTTATTGCACGTTTGAAAAATTGTCGGTTGTCACGAAATTTGGGGATGGAACATCGATAGATTTGACGATCAATCATTTCCGGAACAATTTGATTCGGTAATAGTAGTGATACGGTGAATTGTTTTTGAAGGTGGACGCAGGGCATACTGAGTTTTATAGCCGATGGATAGAATAGCAATTATTTTATCTCATGAAGAAGGAATATCGTTGTCAAAATAAAATTTCTTTGTCGAAATGATTTTTTTCGGTCTCTATATGATTTCATGATTCTCAAAATAATTGATTGTTTCGTTCTCGATACGATATAAGCCAAACAAACCCAAGCGAACTAAAAATTATTTTTTCATTCTTGTAATGATTTTTTCGTGCAAAAAACAATTTTTTCGATCCCCAAATAATTTTTTTGTTCTGAAAATAATTTTTCCGTTCGCAAAATAATGTTTTTGTTCTCAAAATAATTTTCTTTGTTCTGAAAATTTTTTCGTTCTCAAAATAATTTGTTCGTTCTCAAAATAATTTTTCCGTTCGCAAAATAATTTTTTCGTTCTCATCTCTCTCAAAACTCTATTTTGGGAAGGAACAATAATTATTTTTCCTTCCAAAAATAGTTTTTTGGTTCTCAAAATAATTTTTTCGTTTACAAAATAATTAATTTGTTCTCAAAATAATTTTTTTTCGTTTTCAAAAATAATTTTCTCGTTCTCAAAATAATGTTTTCGTTCTCAAAATTATATTTCGATTCTCAAACTGATATTTTCGTTTCTGAAATGATATTATCTTTCTCAAATAGGTATAACCGATCTCTACATAGATTTCTAATTCCCAAAATGATTTTCTCGTTCTGAAAACGATTTTTTGTGTTGTCGGTGAGCCCTTTGGGCCCCCAGTGGTATCGACGCGCAAAGAACAGCGGTGGTTACGTACCTGGGCGAGTGGCGTTTCTCAGCACGCGATCTCTCGTCCGCCAGGCGAGCGCGCACTCCCTCGGTTGCGCGGCGAAAGCGCGAGAGAGAGGGGAGATGCGCGGTGTCTCCTCGCGGGACGTCGGTGGTCTCCGCGCGCCAGTATCATGGTCCCACGCTCGCGGTACTCCTCCGATCGCGATTTTTCTCCCGTTGCCCCTTTCGTTCAGTGTCACTCCGGGTAAATCCCCCCCCCCCCCCTCCCCCTTACACTCATCTCGTAATCCCGACGTGCACGGAAATTCGGTCTTCCGCGCAAGGATCGTACAACGCGCGCTGGAGAAACCGAACGAAAATAGACGAGATCGGAGATTAGAGCGAAGTCGGTTGTGGAGGGCGAGACAGCGACGTATCTATCACTTTCTCGTGCCTTCGCGCTACTATCTCAACCGAAAACGTGGCGCCCTCGGAACCGGAAACGCGTTCCCGGTGAGAAAACCTCCAAATACGATAACCTCCAAATACGTTTTGGCGGTTATCGGTTTTCGTATTTCCGTACGTTGGTTTGAAGTACGCGTCGTTGAATCGGAGATAAATTTTGATTTTCAATTTTTCATATTTATTAAAAATCATGTGTGTTTTTCATATTCGCTGCTAATCGTTCGGCAAAAATATATAAAACAATCAACGGTTTTTTTATATTCACAACTGCTGACAAAAAAATGTTATCGTTGCGCCCTCGAGCGATGCAAACGTCAACGTCGTTTATTTTTTCCGTTCGTTCTGTTATTTTTCTAATACCCCCCTTCCCTCATGTGTATCCTTTTTCGTCTTCCGATCAAGTGGTCATCTCAATCATCATTTTTCGTGCAAACGTGGAGAAAAAAAAAACAACCGAAACGTGTAACGAAAAAGTGTGAATGGGCTCTTTTTGGTGAAAAACAACCGTGCAAAATCGCTTCGAGTTATAGGTATTACCTGTGTGTCATTTCTTGACAGCGGCATTCCGTATAAGTCCTTTTTACAAAGGGAATCCTTAAACAATCAACATTAAGGAAACTGAGTGCAACGAAAAAAAAAAACGCCGCCATTTTTCGACCCGTATTTTCATTAACGTTACAAAAAAAATAAATAAATAAAAATCAAAACGAGCTTTCATATAGCGCGACCCAGTTATTAATGAAGACTTTCTCTTTTATTTTAGCCATGGACTGGCGGGCCGCCGTGCTGACATTACTGCTGGTGAGTACATTGGTGTGATCGAGTAAATTCCTTCGAGCGATTCGTCCGTCCACACTATCGTTGATCCTTTAAAACGTACGAACGAACCGGCGCTTTTGTTTCCCTACCTTCGTTTTCGTTGTTATTACTCTATAGAGTCATTAATTACTCGGATCCAAAGTCTCGGTCCGATTCTCATGAATGGACTCGAGAAAACTCAGCGGGGTTCCAAGGAAGCTTCCAAAACTACCGCAGGGAGGCATCATCCCCCTCCCCTTTTCCGCGCGTGCACCACGCGCCTTTCCTCGCGTCTTTATTCAATCACGCCGTCCGTGCACTACTGTGATCCGTCCATTCGATCGCATCCCGTCGCTGCTCTTGACCTCGTCATTGTTGTGCCCACCGCTTGTCAATTGAGGACCCTTTTCATTGAGGACCTCACACCTCTATTAAAAAAAAAAAAGAGGATCGAGAAAATTCGTTTCACGATTTAGTTACGCTTGTTTTCGTCACGATGTGATGTTGTTTGTGTTTTTAAAAAATGTTTTATTTTTGTATTATTCTTTGTTATGAAATATTGGATCGAACAAATGCAAAATCCGTTCGTAGGATAAAAATCAGTTATCGGTACAATATTTATACGTGTCTATTTATATGGAAAGTACATATCCTAAAAAACAATAATAACTATTATATAATCATAGATAATAAAATAATTGGTCAAATGATAACAATAAAAATAAACGTGAAGTTTATAACAATAACAATACTAGTAATAATTGGAAACAGTGACGTGACAATTAGCTAATTGGGATAAAAGTATTAAAATGAATAAATTTGAATTATTCAAATTAATTAAATGATAAAAAATGGTTTAAACAAATTACAATGATTAATATTAATAATAAGAATAATAATGACGATGATGATAATGGCAACAAAACACAATTACTATCGCGGCATTCATTATAGAAAAAAACATGATGATAGTAGAAAAAAAAAATCTAATAGAATATTGAAATATTATTTTTTATAAGATAGAGCTACTGACACTAACAGTAATTATTATTATTTTAGTAAATATTTCAACGAATGATAGCCTGTTAAAATAAATGAACAACGACAATAATTAATATTAACGATGAGTTTGAATAGTAACTTTATTTTCATTGTTAAAATAATAAGAATAGTAAAAACAATAATAAGATAATAAATTAATAATAAAAATGATTAAAATCTTCGTTATCCGTATTTCCGTTTCTACTTCTCTTTATTAGTATTATCATTGTGCCTTTCCGCAATTTGTTGTTATTATCGTTGTTATAATTATTATAATCTCGAAGATAATACATATGTGTAAGTACACCCACACACGCGCATACACAGCAATACCGTAAGAGCGCAGAACGGCCCTACTTTCTATCGCGCTCTCGATTTCATTCGATAATACACGCTGGCAGCTCTCCGGCAACATACTACACGGAGGAGTTTATACGAAGGAGCCGGCGTGTCCGTGTAACTCCCATCGGTGGTGATTACGATGGTCAGAAATTCCGAGCACGGGGCTGCGCTCGCGTGGCTTTACGTAATCTTACGTATTACCCGACGGATGTGTCTTCGCGTAAAACGCGAGAACGAAATTCAGTTACGAAAAAAAAAAGAAAAAATAAATACGCGGTAGGAGTAGAAGAATAAGAAGATGAGGCAAAAGAGTGTCCGATCGAGTCTCGCGTCACGTGCGAGGTCGCTATGCTCGTCGGATAAACCGTCGGTACGTTTACGTTGATACGAACACTCCCGTACGAGAGCGCGAACTCTTGGACCCTCGGAACGACCGTGCATTTTACGAAAGTTGAATATATGAGGTTCGCACGAAAAAGAAGTCGACTTTTTTTATTTCTCTCGAGAAATATTTGTTTATCCATCGATATCTATTTCGTCCCCTTCGAAGTAAGCCCCTTCAGATATAATACACTTGTGCCAAAGCTCCGTTCTTTCGTGGCTCTTTTCACTTTTGGGAAGAGAAAAAACGTCGCAGGGGGCCATGTCCGGTGAATACGGTGGCTGAGGCATGATTACGTTGTTCTTTTCTCGCTCAAACAATCACGAACGAGCAACGAGACGTGACCAGGTGCATTATTGTTTTCAATAGCAAACAAATCGCCAAGCACACCGAATCTGTCAAAAACAAAGTAAATCTGCAAAATGGCCGATAATGGCAACATGCGTTGGAGACACGTGTACCAACGTGCAAAAAAAAAACAGATCCTGAATCAAAAATACGTAACCCGTAGAAATTCGAAAAGTCATGTCTCATTCTGTGAACAAACCTCGTACAAGTCCAACGTAACAATTGCGAGCTCCGCCAAAGGGGACAAAAATAGGATTAGTTTTAGGCTCGTTTCGTCCGCGGTTACCTTGACACAATGATGTTTATACGCGGCGGTAAACGCACGTGCACCTGGCTAGAGAGACGGCAGCGCCACCTAGTTACGAGCCGGTGTCTAATGGCATCTCGCTCCGCGGGAGCTCACTCGAAAAGTAGCAATTTCAGGATTGTGCAACGCTTAATAAACGTCCATTACGTTAAACTTGAAGCGATGAGGGAACTGACGGTGGCGAGGCCAGGAAGAGGGGAGGGGGGGGGGGTAGTTTCGAGCGTTGTGCACCGGCGCGAACGCGCTGGAAACGAATCGTGTTCTTGTTACTTTTTTTCTTTGTTAAGATCGGTAAGAGTTGCCGTTCTTTTCGGTGTTCTTTCTCATCGTCGATTTTGCCAATATCTTCCGCCGATTTCTTCGTTGATTTTTCCGGCCGATCGTTTTTTACCGATCTCACGTTTCGATTTTTCTTACCGATCTTTGCCCGCCGATTTTTCTCAAAATTCTTTTTTCGCTCATTTTTCTCGGATTCTAAAAGCAGTTTTTTTTTTTTTTCTTATCGGTCGTTCCGGTTCGATTCTTGACCGATCTTTCTCGAGCGACTGCTTCAAAACAAAGTGCAGCGCGTTCGCTGAAAACAGCGACGAAACACAGGAGTCGTATCGTTTCCGAATTACAACTCCGTCCTCCGCACGTATCGAAAAATTCGATGGAAAGGACAATGACACCGAACGATGGGACCAACATATCCGTTTGTACAGCCGTTAAGCTGCAAAGAGACGCCCGCTTTTACATCGCGTTCTTTCGAACGTACACACACGAATAAACGTGTAGCCATATAATCCGTGAACCAGAGCGAGTAACTCCGGGCCACGTTTCCCTTCTTACGATCTCCCGCCATTTCCCTTTCTCTCCCTCTCTATTTCTTCAAAGAACGTTTCCCTCTCGTAGCTCTCGATAGCCCCCGCGGGTAAATCATTCGTGCCTTCCACTCGCTTTATTATTCTCTCATTATATAGAACGACGCATACCGGAAACTCGATACACAAAAACGACAAATATCCAAAGTCTCTTCGCGAGTCGTTCCACAGAGACTCTTAGCTACGCGTCTTTTATTTTGTGCCCTCCCCCCTTACCTCTTGGATTTCCATACGGTATGGGTTTTCGTAGGCAATCGATACGACTCGTGCACGCGCTCGCGTTTTCGATAAGCGATACTGTTTACTTTTGACTTATATATATTTTTTCTTTCTTTTTATTTCGTTCGGTATTTCTATACGCACTCTCGTTTCGTTCCGAATACCGCGAAGAGTTCACGTCCCGCGAAGACGAGCGTTGGAAGATGAGAGATAAGGAAAGCGAGGAGCGCTTCTGCGTATGGGAGCGCCCGCTATGTTTACGAGAACCAAACCGCCCGGACCGAGCCACGTAGCGCGCGATGTCACGAAAACACGAGCCCGCGTGTGTGTCAACGATGAACGTTTGTTCACCCCCTACACCCCCCCCCGCCCCTCCGAGTGCTCACGGAAGCGTGTTGGCTTCGCCTAAGTGTGGAGAAAAATGTTGACGAGTTCATTCGAACGATGGGCCGGACGATTACGCGATGGGTCGTCAGGGATGAACTAGCCGGCAATTCAGGAACGCCGAAAGATCTATCAAGAGTCCTTGTCTACACACACACACACACACACACACATATATTATATGTATATTGGGAAGACCGGGGTTCAACGTCCCGCGAGTAAGTTGTTTCGACAGGAAGGGCGCTGCGAAAACGCGTGTAGCCGAATACCGTATCATTCACCTGCTTTAGCAGCTATTTTTTGTTTAAGCTTGTGACATTTTTGTACAATTTCCTCCGCAGTGCTTTTCCTTTTCAAACAACTTACCGATGGATTCGTCTGAATGTCAGTTACAACGTGTAAATAAATCATTTTGTCATTCAAAAGCCATTGATGACCTTGAGAAGGCAAAGATTATGACCTTGACAAAAATTAATATGTCACCAGTGTATCAGCCTTTCGAAATGAATCGAATCACCTCGTGACATTTTTTGTCACTCCAAAGGCAACGCAGATACTTGATGTCGCGACTTTAAACGGTCCACCCTGTATATATCTCGGAACTTGCGTGTAGATACGTAGTTGAAACGATGGCCCGCAGCGATTGCGCATGCGTGCGAATTTGTTGAGAAAATCTGGCAGATGGCGCTGCGCGCGATCTGGCCCGCCGAAAAGCAAATTCTCCGCGGTCGGACGGAGCGGGTGGGGTTGGTTGACGCGAGAGGGCGGTGGAACTCTCACGTGGCAATCAGCGCGGCAAAGCGTCGGTTGGCGCGTAGTGGGCACTAACAATGGGTGGAAAAATAAAACGACTCGAGCTGAGGTTTAACGAGCACGCGTGGGCGACTTTCTAACGCGGCCAACTCAGCGATTCTACATACACACAGATAAGCACACACGCGCGCACCTACGTGCGCATAAGTACGTCAATTGACGTGCGCGAGACGATAATTCCATATGTTTTGGACAAACGTATAATATATTGTTGTGCAATTGACGTTTGCGGAGTTGCAACTCCACCGAAATTTCGCTTTTATTATTGAAGACGAGAAATGGTCACGGAAGGCGAACACGTTTTCGACGGCAGCGTTTCGACGGTTCGTCAAATAGAACATTTTCCGCATATCGCGAAAATAATCGAATTTAAATCGGGGGCTCAATACTCCGCTTCCTAACCTGCCAAATCGAGTTTTCGAGACTTTCGACTATTTAATTTGTAATTTGAACGTAAAAAAATATTGATCCTGTAAAAATTTCAATCCGTCTTATTTTTGGACTTGGTATTAAACAAAACAATAAACGTTAATTATTTTTACATGTACCTATACACTTTGAATTAATTATTAAGTGAATTAATTTAGTTAATGTTTAATTAATTAATAATATTAATATAATAATGAACAATCATAATAATAACAATAATAATAAAATATAATATAATAATTAATAATTAATTGATTGATTAAGTTAATTTTTTTCACATATGATACTAAAGTTGGTCACGAACGAATAAAAAGGGTCAATGCTATTTTTCAAGGTATGTCCATTTTTCATTAGCACCTCTCATCAATGCGGAAAACATGTGAAACTCTATAACCTGGAGTTGGACTTTGTTTCATTCTCGAGAGTTCCAACCTTACCAACGCAACGAACAGTCCGATTAATCCGCTCTCTGATGATGCGTAACGTGAACGCACGCGCACACTCCGCGAGATCGAGAGTGATCGCGTACCTTGTATCGCCACCTCGCCTTGTAAGGCAATGTACATCGCGAGGAGAGCGCATCATCGCGATATACGTACGCTCTACTTTCGGTATCGATACGCGCTCTTTTAGCCTTATTTCAGCGCAGAGCGATGTATACGAGTCTCGCGAACAAATCCGCCATTTTCGATTCAACCTGAGAAGAAAACGAGATAGAAAGAGACAGAGAGAGAGAGAGAGAGAGAGAAAGGGAAAGGAAGGAGAGAGAAGGATAGAAGAAAAAGTTGTTTTCTCGCGAGTGAAGGCTACGTGCATGGCCGACATAACCTCACAAATTTCCGAACTGCTTTTTTTCGTCTATCGGGTGTTTGAACGGAAAACGATGCTTTAGACACAGTACAGCACTATCTCACATACACGTCTGGAAAGATCTAGAGTTTATCGGATAATGAAGCGAAACAATGGTTTTCAATTCCTCCACGCAAAGCTCTGCTGCACCGAAGGTACAGTCCCAATCCCAATCAATAGCGAATCCGAAAAGTGGGTTATGACGCGGTTTTTCCGAAAAAAAAAATATATTCTAAAGGATATAGATATTAAATCGTTTATATTAGGTGTAGTAATAAGAAATCCATGATTTTTCTAATAGTTCGCTTCAGTTATCCGTATCTCGCGTTGTATAAGTCCGATCGGGTTACACTAGATGGCGTTAGTAAGATGACGTTTCGCACTAAACAAACTTTTTCGTACAGTTTTGTGATTGGTTGACTAAAGAAAATAATGGCTTTCTTTTGACTACACCTGATATTAGGAAATCAAGAGAAAACGGGTGTTAGAAACAAAAAATGTATTTAGAAGAATAAAAACGAAGAAAAGAATCTCGTAGGATCGTACATCGAGGCGCGAGTGGCGTTCGTTCTATCGTTTCCGAACTCGGACCGTTTTGTCCGGTCACGTCTTCGCGGAACCAAAAAATTCGTTCGCATCGCCCACGCTTGTTACGTTACGCCTCGTTGGGCACGCACGTAAACATGCGAGAGTACTCGGAATTATGAAAAGTCCTTACAATACCTTTAATCGCGATACGAATGGGAAATACGTAGTTTTTTTTCTACTGATCGAATATTAAAAATTATAATTAAAAAAAGAAGAAATATTTTTTTTAATTTGCTCGTTCCAATGGTACAGAGTATCTTTCTTTCTAAGAATTAAGCATAATTCTATTTTCGTCACCACCTTCCGGCCGATGCCGGCTTTACCCTTCTTTTTGTATTCGCTGCGACTTTTTCTTTTTTTTTTTTGACGGGGGCACAGGGAAACTGCGGAAATACAGAAATACATGCGAATACAGCCGATCTCAGTTTCACCTCCGAGCTTCGGCTCTACATCGCCTTTCGTCATGAAATAAGTGATGATTGCACTGATTTGCTATTTTAAAAAAACCTTGTGATTAATCGATAGGATTAATCGACGGTACGCGTTAACATCAGGAAGCAGCACGCGATGAAACATCGCAAACGAGAATTCTCAGGCAAAAATAAATCTGAAAAGTTCTCACCTTTTTCTACGAGTCTAACGATACTCTTCGAAGACTCGCGTACGATCATCGCGATTGCTTTGAAAAACCGTAAAAGCGTTGCTGCGGTGAGTCGTGTCAAGGCGCATGCGCGCGCGTGATAGTTCGAGGAGAGCTCGTTGCGCGAGCGGCACCAGCGCGCGAGAAGTTTTTGCAGGCGTGTATCGGCTTTCAAATCACCGCTGCTCGGGAGAAATAATAGCGAGTGTGAAACCGAAGTATGAGGCGGTCGAGTGGGCCGATTGCCCTTGACTCGATTACCAAGCGCGTCTATTATATACCCACATGCGCACACGTGAATGCGTACCCCGCGAAATGACGCGTCACTCGCGGATGTCCAAGATCGGGAATTCGTGATATCAAGACCAAACATGGACGGGCGCGCGCTTCGACTGCGTCATCTCGCGCACGATCGGCCATTCCGTTCGACCCTCCGCGGGTCTGGCAAACCCCTGTGCTCCCATAACCTCAACAGCTTTCATTGGGCGTTTCTTTTTTTGCTGTCGTTTCGCAAAATTACAAATATATTAGGTGTAGTAAAAAGAAATCCATTATGTTTTTTCAATAGATGGCTTTAGTTATTTGAATCTCGCGTTGTAGAAATTTGATTAGGTTACACTAGATGGCGTTACAAAAACGAAATTTTTTACTACACAAAAAAAAAATCAGAAATAAATCGTGGAAATTGTGCAAAATTTCGAATCGATCCGTACGTTGGATGTCGAGAAAAGGCGTGGAATATTTCGGGGAACAGTTTCGTCCCAAAAACGATTTAAAAGTACGACTGGCAGTTTTATCGCTGCAACAATAAGTTTAACGTCAGTTTGTCGTTTCTTCGCAATACTTCGGTCCCTTAGTTTTAATTTCTGTTACCTAAAGAGACGGAAGACGTTTTTAAATATTCACTCGCAATATCCAGTTTCCATGAAAAACAAAGTTTTTTCGTTTTTTCGATATGTCATTCGGCCAGGTGAAAACTCAACTTCTATTTTTTTTTTACGGGCCGAAAGTTTGTCACACATCCTTAGTACGCGTATTGAAAAAGCGCTCCCGGCTAGGTTTGTTATTCCTTGCTTTCGTACGTCGCGTGTGTCGTGTTTTATTTCGTCTTACAGAAATTTTTCGAACGTTGCGCAAGCGAGGCACTCATTTGACTTTCGCCGTTTCGAAATCGCCTCCGCTGAAATAAACGATGTCAAATTGAAATTGATGTATGCAAATATAATGGCGACTATTTCTGGTCGACGGCATCGATCATTAATGACATTACGATTATTATTATTGAACATTGACGGCGTTGTTTTTTTTAATATCGCCGCCAGTCCCATTATTATTCTGATTATTGTTATTCCAGTTATAACAATTGTTACTGTTATTTTCTAAATCCGAAACAATGCACAAGAATACATAAGTACTTTCTCGGTTTTTAAACGTAAAGTAGTTATTATAATAATTGATGAATTGTATTAATTATTTTTAAAATTCATATCAAATAATGATAATGTTGTTGTCATCAATAATTAGGAGAACAATAAAATAAAATAAAATAAAACAATTATTTTGACTTCAATATTATATCAAAGATGGCGGCGTGTTTTTTGCTGGAATGATTTAATTCGAGGTTAGAAATTTCCAAGCAAGACTTTCCTCCTACGTCGAATCGATGTAACGAAGATGAAAAAAAAAAAAAATGATACCATTTTCAAACTTTTTTAATAACTTGTCAAAAATCGATTGGTCAAGGTCATATTTTTTGGAAAATCGTTCAGAGACCACGAATTTTCCGGTCCCATCTACGTCCTGAGTTTGCTCGATCCAGGATGTCGTTTTTCTTGTCCCGAAAGGTATGCCTGTCCTAAAGTGCAGGTTTGATCGAGTTCTACCCACATCGGGGACACCGAGCTCCCAACGATGACACAATCTTACGAAAGACCGCCCACCTGTCCGACTTCAGTGAGAGTTCTCTTACAACACCGCACACCGCGTTTAGTGTTTACTCGGTTGGTTGGGCCTGACGCGCTGGCGCGACGCCGATCCGTATTACCGAGATCGTGCGCGGTGGCGCTGACTTTTTCCAAAACAGACGTCGGTCGGGACTGGTCCAAGAGTTCGAGCTGAAAAAGTAGATTTATAATTGAAAATTGGAATTGCAAATTTCTGCGGAATGTATCTGCCTTTTGGAAAATGTTCGCGGGTGTGGCTTGAACGATAATTTGAGGAATCGTCTCAGTGTGGAGCTTCGAAAAATCACTGATTTCCGCAATTTTTTTTTTGATGTTGTAATAAACTAATCGGTCTGATTTTTTTTAAATAAACAAATACATTCATGCCGAATACAAAATGATTTTTTTCACCTTCATTTATTTAGTATACATATAATAAATAAATAAATTGTTGAAATGACACGTTAAAAAAAAAGGTCCTGTACGATGTCCACGATTGCGGTGACAATTTTGATGTGAAACAAAAGTTTCAAAAAGATTATTAATTTGTAGGAAAGTCGCCATCGCACTATGGAGGTCTTTTTTTGAAATTTGACAAAATGGCGCCGGTTTGAACAAAAAGTATCAAAGTTAGCCCTTTTTTTTCGACAGTTTGTCGTAAAAAGATGGGAAGATTAAAAAAAATGCTTCCATAGCGCGATAGGGAATGACGTTAAAAATGTTCTCTCAAAATTGGAAATAGATATCTTCAAAACTCTTCCTTTGAGAGTGGACACCGTTTTGAAAAACACCATTCCGCGAAAAACGCGTTTAAAGATTGTAGTCCCGCGTTGTCCGGCTCCGTTCCCATTCCACAAGAAACGCTGTAGCGATCGTAATAATTTGAATTTCGATTTAAAAATTTGAGATAATGTTTAAAACAGTGTATACTATACGATAATGCAAAAAAAAACGCACGCACCATTACTTCCGTGAGTTCGTCACTACCCATAGTGAGATGGCAATAAGCGAAACCGTTTTGTTGTTCGATGCCCAACAAACAACTGTCCACTTATATCGTTATCTGCGCCCCTAGCGTGACGTGCGTAATACGCGTTTCATTTTTCATCATTAATTATGGTACATTTATTCGCGCCATTAAAGCGAGCGCGTTGTTTCGTCACCGATTCGCACTTCCGTGTAATCGCGAGCGACGATGATTATTATCAATGTTTTATTATTATTAATAACGATAATATTAAAGATTGTTAATAAATATTATTAAGGGCATTATCATTGTGATCGTTATTATTATAATTAACCACGATCTAGCTTAATGATAATTGTTGTTACTATTATTGTTATTTTGGTCGTTGATCGAACAAAATATTATGAGAGATTATGGATGATGGCTAAATTATTTTTGTTTTATTTTATAATTATCATTAATTATCATGTATAATTGGATAATTAAATTTCTAGATTATTGTTGTTTTTACGATGATTATCACTGGTTTCATTAGTATAGCGTATTAAATGATCATTATTGTTTTTATTATAAATATTCTATACTATTTTATCGTAAAAATATTGTTGTTTATATTGTTATTATTATCATAACAATTATGGTGATTACAGGTGACGATAGCCAGGCACGGGACCACGCTAGCTGCCCAAATACCTCCACTTCCTACGTGTGAGTACGAAAAATTAATCTAAAAAATAACAACAATCTTTGCAACGTTAATCCCTATTATAAATGGTATTCCCATTTTGCACTCCAATGGAATATAATTTTAAAATAATCATCGAATCGTTTCAACGTTGTCTCATTACATCGTCTTTTTATTCGCCTGAATGAGAAAATACGATACAATAAATGAGATATTGGTGAGGCGTTCCGATCAAGGTTAGCGAGAATAGGTCGAAGTACGATTGAGCGTCGGGGGGGAAAGAAAAGTGACGGATTCTTGGTCTGCACGAGAGAGCGAAGAGTTTCGACCGCCATTTTGGAGAACACGTTTTATCAAATATCTCGTGAACCGTACGTCGCACGATAAATCCCGAAGGAATCGTTTTCGTAGATAACAAAATTCTCTACAACTTTCATTGGAAGCTTTATTCTGCATACTCCATGGGCTTTTATTTCTAGCGCAAAAAAACCTTTTTCGACAGAGTTCTTCCTAAATAACTGGTTAACGGTTGATGAAATGTTAAAAATGGTATTAGGCATTGTTAATAATGGAAATATTCATGCTAATGAATAATAATAATAATAATAAATAATAATAAATAATAATAATAATATGGTAATAATAATAATAAAAATCTTTTTAACCATATTTGTAATTGTAATGGTAATAATAGTAATAAAAAAAACTTCAAACAAAATTCATTGAAAACTGTACGTTATAAAAAAATGTAGTTTGAAGTTTATTTTTCATAAAATGATACTTGAAGGGCTTTAACGCAATAAAGATCAAATTGGCGCCCAATAGCAACAAGGTCATAACGCTGCACACAAAATCATGCGATTGAACGTGTTGGGTCGTATTGCGCGAGTACGACGAACGCACGAACGAGCGACGGAGGGAAAAGAAAAGTGACGGATCCTCGGTGTGGACTAGAAGTTGAGAGGGGAGAGAGAGGAACCTTCGATTTTGCTCGACGACCTTTCCTCCCCGTCCGTTGAGACATTGCGAGCTCGGCGAGTTTATTGCATCCGCGGAGTCTTCGGCGCGCGTTGTGTCTCGCGGGTAAGGTGAACGCAGTATCGTGCGACCTAGATTCTCACATGAAACGAGACGACCGAGACAAACCGAGCGGGCGCGTTCCACGAGAAGAATGAGGAAAGACCAATAAATGAACGTGAAAGCCATCGCCAGAGAGGAAAAAAAAAAAGTTTCCCTCTCGCTATTCGGACATGGCGGGCGCTCGTTCTTCTTCCCTTTTATTTCTTTTTACACTGAAATCGCATGAATCGAAAGTCTGTACGCTGATGCATGCGTGGGTATGCACGAGCACGCGTATCACTGCGTCGAGAGGAGACCGCAGAAACACTTTCTGCGACTCGGACACAGAGATGCGTTCTCTGATATCCTCGCAATTTCACTTCTCCGCTTACTCGGAACGACAAAGAAGAAAAATAAATAGGAAAGATACAGGCGACGAGAGATCGAAAGATACACGAGGTTCGTTCGAAAAGTAAGCTGGCTGTTTATTTTTATCGACAAATATTTATTTATTCATCGACATCTATTTTGTCCCGTTCGTAGTAGTATCCTTCAGATATAACACACTTTAGCCAGCGATTTTTCCAATCCTTCGAAAATAAAAGCGATACGTCAGTATTAAGGGAACGACGAACACGTTCCTAGCCACATCGAAATTTCAAAATCTAATTTCTCCCACACTATTCAACCGCTTTGAATGAAATTTATTGTGTATATGC
>JAPYZI010004022.1:0-28347 GCA_030523105.1 Ophioninae sp. A BG-2022a | reverse complement strand
GGTTTCGAAACGACATTGTTCTTCGGAATTATTTACCCAATAGGAAAACGGCTGACGAAAATTCCGGTGATCGATAAGGGCAGTTTTATTAATCATTGAAAAATTTGAATGTTCTGTATCAAAGTTGTTTGGGTTTGTTTGGTTCAGAAAATCTCTTTATCAAAGTTGATGGACATTAAAACGATTGGAAAAATTATTGAAAATTTAACGATACACATAGTTTTTTCGTGGATTTGAAACAGAATTAGCGTCGCGTCGGTAAATCAGAATTACCGGGACTTCCCGTCTTTGTATCTATAAGTAAATACGTACCCAAAAAAAAAAAACACAAACAGAAAAATAAAAATTCGAGATGCGCGCGCCGCTCCCGACATTCCCGGGAACTAAACGTCGCTAACGTCGCGACGATATTTTCTCGAAATCGTAAAGAAATAACGATTTCCGTAAAGCAGCAATAACGTTTCAATTGTGGTATCTTTCTTCGTGTGCGACGATTACCAATTTTGGGAAGAGGTGAAAAAAAAAAAAAAAAAAAAAAAAAAAAAAAGAAACATAGAAAAACAAAAAGAAAGACCGTTAAATATATTTTTCGAAGTAATTTTGATAAACGATTGTGCGAAGCTCTACCGATGACTCCAAGACGAGATTGGAAGTGAATATAGATAGAAGAGGGTATAGAAAAGACTCTCAGCATCCATGGAAAGTTGTACGCACTCTCCCAGCTATCGACCGGGTATGTGCGCACTGACGAGGAGGAGCCGTCACCATCGCGTTCCCAGATTCGCAGCGTACACACGCGCACTAACGTAGACGCGTACAAGTTCGAACCCCAATCGTGATAAGAGTTACCCTTCTGCCCAGATGGACGCAAACTCCCGTTTCAACGAGGAAACGAAATATCTCTCCTCGTTCGTTGATTGTTTCTTTCGGTTCTTTCGAACCCAAACGATATTATAATCCACCGTTTGGAGATCCGTGTTTATCGAAGTGAAAAATACATTTTTTTTGTTTATTTTTCGTTAGAGTATCGTGTGCCTGTCGAAAAATTGGTCGCTGCTTTTATTGTCTCTTGATTTATGGTGATCCTGGGATCTCGAGTTGTCCTTTCGAGACGTGTTTCTTTTTCGGTTGGTTCAGGGGCTTCGAGAAGTTCGTGGGTTGGACGAGTAAGCGAGAAAAGTTGGATTAAGAATGTGTGCAATTTGCAAAGTGAGTGTGGTGCCTCGATCAGTCTCTTGAAACTTGAAACCCGAACAAACCCAAATAAACCCAAACAAACCCAAATAAACCCAAGCAAACCCAAACAAACCCAAATAAACCCAAGCAAACCCAAATAAACCCAAACAAACCCAAATAAACCCAAAGAAACCTAAATAAACCCAAACAAACCCAAGCAAACCCAAACAAATCCAAATAAACCCAAGCAAACCCAAACAAACCCAAATAAACCCAAACAAACCCAAACAAACCCAAGCAAACCCAAATAAACCCAAACAAACCCAAATAAACCCAAAGAAACCTAAATAAACCCAAACAAACCCAAGCAAACCCAAAAAAATCCAAGCAAACCTAAATAAACCCAAACAAACCCAAGCAAACCTAAAGAACCCCAAATAAACCCCAATAAACCCAAACAAACCCAAATAAACCAAAACAAACCCAAACAAACTCGAAACAATCCAGAAATCAAGAACGTAAACAAATCGATTGATTTCCGGTATTACCGAGGCGACTCCTCCTGAAATTTGATTTGTCGTACTTTCGTGTATGCTCTTCCGTTGTTCTTTCGATTGAATCGTTTTCCGGTGAAATCTGACGATTGAGGTTATCAGCCGGGTGCTGAACGGTATTGAAAAGAGAGAAACGATTTTACCGGGAAGAAAAATAATACGAGTGAATATGGTGGTAAGAAACTCTTGAAGGAGGTTGATCAGGAGGCGAATCAACACGTGAGAAGCTGAGGGACCATGAGATGCAAAAACGTCCACGGTAATTAAATAAATAATTGCGTATTGTCCAGCAATAAAGCTTCAATTGGCTTCGTTATCCTGCTATTAATAATGCATTAATATTATATTAATCGTAATTCGATTGTGCAACGATAACTACCTGTTATTCGAAACGAAGACGCACACTTTTAAAGCCAATATTTACGGCTCTCCATCGACTAACTTATTCGCGAACAGGTGTAATCGCCGAAGGTGATTTAGCTACCGCTATACTCACTGCTTTATTGCCTCTCCTACCAACACTCATTGATGGTTACCGTTCTTACTATGAAAAATCACTTTCAACCTCGCCTCGTTATTTTAATGGATATGGACGTTTCTGTCCATTTATTCATCAACCAGTCTTCGTTAACTTTGTTTGTTTGTTTGTTTTTTTATTATTTTTTATTTTTTTATACTAGTTTTGCAGCTGCTGAGCCACGCAGTCGAGAGCTCAATAAGTAGCTCTGAATTCTATCGGATTTTTTGGACGCTTAGAATACGTTTTTTTCGTTTGTTTGGACGGTTTTTCGGTTTGTTTGGGTTTGTTTGGGTTCTCAGTAACTCAGTAATTAAATAACTTAGTTCTGAAGTAACTCAACACTTTTTTTCAGATTTTTTAGAAGCCCAGAAAACGGTTTTCCGGTTTGTTTGGGTTTGTTTGGGTTCTCAGTAACTCAGTAATTTAATATCTTAGTTCTGAAGTAACTCAACACTTTTTTTTTAAGATTTTTTGGAAGCCCAGAAAACGTTTTTTGGTTTTTTTAGGTTCTCAATAACTCACGAACTCACTAACCCAAACAACCTCAGTAGCTCAACGTTCTTTCAGATTTTCAGACATGTCTATAAAACATTTTTACGATTTTACATTTTTACGTTTGTTCCGAACAATTTTGTTCAATTATTCTCTTCATAACAGTGCTCAAAGATTCTGATGGATAAATCAAGATTAAAATATCAGTGCTCAAAGATTCTGATGGATAAATCCGGATAATTCAAGATTAAAATTCAATTCGAATATCCCAATGCGGTATCATATTGGGTTCCAATTGGAGTCCAATTCTCGAGCATGGCATTTCGATTAGGAATTCAACGCTACGATCAATCGAATCCGAATCAGGAATTCGGATGGAGCACGAATTTGATGAATCGTTCGAACAGTTTTCGCAGGGATAGGATTCCAAAAATCAACATTCAATAATTCGTACTTTGATGGGGATAGTTCCGGTACGTACGCGGCGCGTACTTTTGACTTGAGGAATGTCACGGGCACGCACTTGCCGGTGGAAATGGAAACGAATGTTCCTGGTCAGACCTCGAACGTTCGCAGGAGTCAAGGCGACTCGGCGATCCCTGTAGTTAAACACGAAATACATTTGAATTTACATACACGTAGAACAACCGGTATTCTATAAAATGCCTGCAACGTTCGATCCATGTACGAAATGTATCATTTCATACATAACCTAAAAATCCTCTACAATACCAAATGTTTAATCGACAGAAAGAAAAACACACACACAAACACACAAATTTTTCACGTGTTCCAAAAATGTGGTACGTTCCTAAGTCACGATCAGAATTACTGAAAAAAAAAACAAAAAAAAAACAAAAAAAAAACAAAAAAGATACTTAAAGATATTCAACCAAATAAACTGAAACAGACTACCCGAACGTACTTGAATAAAACCCAAACAAACCCAAACAAACAAATTCAACGAAAGCAAAATAAACAAATTTAAAAAAAAAGCCAAACAAAGAAATTCAACGGAACCGAAACAAACCCAAACAAACCCAAACAAAGTCAAAGAAACGCAAATGAAGAAACTGAAAAAAAAAGCTAAACAAATAAATTCAACGAAACCCAAACAAACCAAAAATCGAAGAAACCCAAACAAACCCAAACCCCAAAAAAAGCGAAACGAATTAATTCAACGGAACGTAAAGAAACTCAAAAAAATCCGAACAAACTCAAAGAAATCGAATGAAACCCAAATAAACTAAAAGGAACCCAAACAAACCCAAACAAATATTATTCAAACATATCCAAACGAACAACCAATTCCCCATTGTGTACCTATTTATAATTTCAGTGAATTCAAATTGAACGAATAAAAGACGTTTCATTTATCGATCAATGTACATTTTATAATTGTACAATAATTCGCCGGATCTCCTATTGGCATTCCGTACTATTCTTGAGTATTGCATACATTACCTAGGAACAGTACGTAATGGTAAACGTTAGATAAAATATTTTATACGTTGCCTTGACGGACCTCGTATTGTATAGAACAACGAGGTATTCTATAGAACGCCTGTGTTCCACACATCGCCGTAACGCGTACCTGCTCATTATTCTTTTGAAAGCCAAAGATACAACGGGCCACCTACCCTACTTTACTTCACAAATAAAGAGTAATTATGCAGAAGTAGGGCAGCCCTCTAATTTAGTTGGCAAATTTTGAAGTCTAACGAACGAAATTATTATATTTCCATCATTTATAATATTTCCATAAATATTATAATTTAGTTTAATATAAAATTATAAATAATTTTATAATTTATATTTATTAATTACAATATTTATATTTATAATTTTATATAAAAAGTTTAATATAAAATTATAAATAATTTATAAAAGTATTCGATATTTTTATAAATTATAATATTTCCATAAATTATAATATTTATGGAAATATTATAATTTATAAAAATATCGAATACTTTTATAAATTATTTATAATTTTATATTAAACTTTTATAAAAACTAAGACTTTCCCGAAGTTTAGAAATTAGAAATTTTGAAATTTCCCCAAACGACAAAAAAGAGAACTTTTTAATGGATGTTCTCGACTAAATTGTTAACGAAGATAGACGATATTTATAAAACAAGCATTTCATAATATAACACTGATATCAAAAGGCAAAAGGCAAAAGGCACTGATACCTACCAATCTCCTCTCTCATCAAAATTGAAATAAACAATTTTAATTATACTAAAAAAAAAACACCAACTCAAATACCCGCCAAAAATAAGAAAATAAAATACTCTCCCACCCCCTAATAGACAATCTCAAACAAATACACTGTTCCAGGTTACAAAAAAAATGATTTTTCAATATTACATTTCTTTATTTAAAAAATACGATTTTGCCACGCTTCTGCATAATTGCGAAATGAAGTGATCGATAATACGTCCCTTTCCAACGACTCATAAATCAAAAGCCAGACGAAATTTGACGAGGAATTATTTCCTCGAAATTCCGATTGCCCGAGGCGCTCGGATTCACGTCTGTAAGCTTCGTAATTTTGATCAATCTCGGTATCGTGAAAGTCTTTGAAAATCTTCGAACGTTCTTGTCACGCTCTCGGCATGTGGGAGATTGATTCGAGCCAATGCATATATACGAAAAAAAAAAAAAAAAAAAACAAAAAAAAAAAAAAAAAAAAAAAAAAAAAAAAAAAAAAAAAAAAAAAAAAAAAAAAAAAAAAAAAAAAAAAAAAACAACCGAACACGTACGAGAAGCAAAGGAGGAAAGGGGAATTGGCTCGAAGGTCGCCACGGGAGTTCGAGGCCGCTACGTAAGATCCGAGTACTCCACGTCCACCTCCAACGTTTCTTTCCCGAAGGCGAAAACACGTGCGCTTTTCACAGACGCGATTAAACTTTTTTTTTTTTCGCGTTTATCGTAATTTCAATCGATCCGTTCGTCCATCGATTGGTGCACAACGAAATCCTGGAAATTTTGATAATAAACTCGGAATTTTGGTTTAACGATTATCATTCGTCGAATTTTGTTTGGGTTTGTTTAGGTTTGTTTGGGTTTGTTTGGATTTGTTTGGGTTTGTTTGGATTTGTTTGGGTTTGTTTGGGTTTCTTTAGGTTTGTTTGGGTTTGTTTGGGTTTGTTTAGGTTTGTTTGGGTTTCTTTAGGTTTGTTTAGGTTTGTTTGGGTTTATTTAGGTTTGTTTAGAATTATTTAATTTTGTTTGGGTTTGTTTGGGTTTGTTTGGGTTTGTTTGGGTTTGTTTGGGTTTCTCGTAACGAAAAAGAAATCCGCAAAATCTCAACGATTCTTGAACCAACAAATCAATCGAACGTTACGGAGGATGGGAGCACACGAATCGAACAGAGAAACCAGATGTAACGTCAAGACACACCCGCGCGCGATTTGTCGGCACGATAATGACATTACGTAAATGAAGCTTGAACTTCGTAATTGCGAATACGCGTTACAATATCTCCTGAATGCGAAAGTTGAACTTGAACTCGTCAGGCGTGTACGAGCGGTGGAATACGAGTAGGATATAGATGCAAGAGTGCAGAACGGTGATGTACTCGGATGATGAAGCGCGCGCATTGCGGTATCCATTAAGCTGTATAATTTTAATACGCGATACAGTTTTTACTCGAACGTTCACGAACGTTCTTTTCTTTTTTCGATGATTTATTATTATTGAACCAAAGATATTATCAACGGTACATTAATTATAACATTAACGTAACATGGTATTAACATAAATATATTGTTAACCCAAACAAACCCAAACAAACCCAAACAAAATTAAATAATTCTAAACAAACCCAAACAAACCTAAACAAACCCAAACCCAAACCCAAACAAACCTAAAAAAGCTCAAACAAACCCAAACAAAACCTAAACGAAACCCAAACAAACCCAAACAAACCTAAAAAAGCTCAAACAAACCCAAACAAAACCCAAACGAAACCCAAACAAACCCAAACAAACCCTAACAAGCGATACAGTTTTTATTCCAACGTTCGGGAACGTTTATATATATATATATATATATATATATTTTTTTTTTCGACGATTAATTATTTCCGCCTCCGTTTTGACGAGACAAAAGTCGAGACGAATTTTTCTGGACGCGAGCTGATATTTTCAAAGTCCTATCGGGATCATCGAAGTGTAATAACGTTAATTTTTTTGTGTTCAACGATTGGTGGATTCGCGCCGTCTCCGTCGCGAATCCACCAGACAATGTTAATTGCTATTATATACCGGACACGCAAAGACACGCACACGAATGTACGGTCAATTAATGGCTTCTAAATATTTACCAGCAGTCCCGACGATCATGATCTTTTTCCTACTCCTTTTTCTTAACTCGGCTGTTGCATACGTATCGTTAACAGAACTCGAATGATTCATCAGCCGTTCTCTTCCGGGATCGAGTTTTCTCGGGTCCCGTCATTCGTCGTTCTCATTTCGCTGCGAAAAATCATCTCGAAACTGCCATTAAACGTCCCGATTATTTGCATTGTTTTATTGAACAACCGCGACAGTTTTGTTTTTTTGTTTTTTTGTTTTTTTTTTTTTTTTCATTCGTTGTAACGCACAATGTTATTTGTCCATTAAATCCAATGAATCAATTACCGTCTTATGTTCTCGTTTAATTACGAAAACAAAAATCTCATTGCTTCGATGTATATATTTAAAAAAAAAATATGAATAACAAGGTTACGAATATTCATCTTAGTAGAGTAACAACTGCTTTTCGTTTCAATTTTTTTTTTTTCGTTCGCAGCAATCCCTCGTACGACCTTCTACTCCATCGGAATAATCAAGATAATCGGTTCCCATTGGTTGGAAATCAACGTCCGGTTGGATCCCTGATACTTTCGATCGTTTCATCGTACTATCAATTTTCCAATTTCATTTCCCCTATTCTCCCCCCTTAAAGTGCCTCGATACAGATGTCAGTAAAGATTCCAAGGTCATCCGTTGTACAGCTTGAAAAATATCTTCGGCTCGAACTCGGACGTAACCCAAAAAGTATCATCAACGAATAAAGGAGTCGAGGAAATTGAAGAGAACCTGGAGACGTTGAAACATATATAAAGTCGAATTTGGTAAAATGGGCTCTCTGCCGAATCTTCACGAACTCTCGCGGGAGAAACTTAAAAGCCCGGTTCACAGACCAGCTCCGATCGGTGGCCTTGGTCCTGTCAGACTACCGCCGCAACCACCACCGTTGGCTCATACTCACCGACGTGCCAGAAGCAGCGGACATCATCACAACGCATTGTGGGAGAACGATGCAATGTTGGAGGTCAGCATCTTCCTTTCATCGATTTTTTAAAGCTCTTCGTTTGAACCCCGCTCGAATAGTCAGTGAATTATTCAGTCGACGCTCCCCGTCAATTTCCCGACTATTTTTTTCTCGGTCTTTAAAGGTCGAAAGTTCCCCCCCCCCCCCCCCCCACCCCCCGATAATTCGATAAACTTCGAAATCGTCGCTTCAGTTTTGCTTCCCTCGTTAATAATATTCTAGAATCGATCGGTCCTTTAAATAGCAACGAAGCTCCAACTTTTTACGAACGAGACCTCTGACTAATTTTTCTACGAAATTAACACCGGAAATGAAGACTTTGTAACCTTTGAACCAACGATTTCGGAGAATCAGTGCTTCAGTTGGGGGAATCAAAAATAGAAAATGATTTTCAAAGAGCGATACGAGGATTTTTTTAAATATTTGTAAAATACAGCAAACGACGGGTTGGTAAAGTCGATTTTTCTATCTTTCGTTAAATGTTTGTTATATTTGAAGGCTGCAAGTTTTGTTTCTGAAAGTTTTAATAATATTGAAGTTTATCAACGGATCTCCGATGCAAATTTTCATCGAAATCGGTACAGTTTCTTCTTAATAACTTGAGCAGTCCTGAAAAACACAATAAAAAAAAAAAAAACATACGAAAAGTCATCCAATTGCAAAAACTCGAAAGATTCTTGAAATTTGGTTATCAAAATTCACCAAAATATTCCCAAAAAATTGAACTGTCAATTCCTGTGCAAAGAACGAAAAAAAAAAAAAAAAAAAAAAAAAAAAAAAAAAAAAAAAAAAAAAAAAAAAAAAAAAAAAAAAAAAAAAAAAAAAAAAAAAAAAAAAAAAAAAACGTTTTAAAAATCCGTTTGGCACGTACGCAGCACATGACGGCGTATTCGCCGATATCGTGTCGTTCGGCTCGTACATCGGCGCAGAGCTGTCGGCGTCGAGAGTCGATGAGTTCATCAGCGGGTGCGTCTTCGGTGCGACGTTTGATAGCGGCTGTACGAGCGACGCCTTCGGGTCCCCGTCCGCCTAGAAAAGCGGTTCTCCGTCATTGCGCTGCTTTGCTGCTAGGTCACGTGACAGTTTCAGCAGCGACATTACCGATGTACCCGTTGCAGGCTGGTCTGGGTGCATTCAATCCTCATCTCGGTCCGATTCTGCTGGCTCTTCTTTACGCGAGCGCCGCGTTGACGGCTTGTTTCGCGCCGATAGTCGTTCAAAAATTAGGCACGAATCTCGCGGTATGCCTGACTCATTTGATAACGACGATTTTCGTGGGTACTCATCTCTATCCGAAATGGTACGTCCTGGTGCCGAGTTACGCCCTTCTTGGTGTTTGCAAAAGTCCGAGCTTCATCGCTCAAACTTCCCACGTGAACGTGTGCGCGACGAATTTGAGTTTGGTATGCGCTGATCCTGAAGATCCTGACGAGACGAGACGGGACTGCCTGCTCAGAAGACTGAACAGGGGAATGAAATTAGCGGAGGACATGGGCCTAGCGTTTGGTGAGTCTTTTCATCGTGCAACTGAGCGAGGTTTCTCATACGCGTTAAACTCAGTGCCTAATAAAGATCCGTTTTGCAAATATCCAAAACTCCAGAGTCCAAACAATTTTGGATATCCAAAAAAAGAAAGTCGACCCAAGCAGAGCCTTGCGTACTTTTGGCTTCAACATTAAAATAAAAAAAAAACAAAAAAAAAGATAGAAAAAAAAAAAAACACTTCGACGTTCCTCTTCCTTATCACTTTGAACGACCGTGACAGGTTGCCTGATAGCTGCCATAATCGTCAAGATGATTGATCCACCACCGCCTAGCCTTGTGGCCAACGACGTCGAGGAAACCTGCGGCGCTGAATATTGCCCCGAGGAAACTTATTTTTACAACGAGACACTTTTCTTACCGAACTTACCGATCGGAACCGCGAAAATGCTCCTGAGCGTTTCGCTAGGACTGAGCATCCTGGGCTTCGGAATATCGTGCGCTTTTCTAGACTCGAGAATGAAGGAACCCCGAACGGCCAATGATCGTTTGACCGTTGATTTTCATTTAAAATCTATCAAGCACGGCTTTCAAGACCCTAAGCTACAGCTCGCAGCGCCCCTCACACTTTTCATCGGACTCGAGCAAGGATTCATAATTGGCGATTTTACCGAGGTGATTAATTGCCTCATTTTTGTTTTTTTTTTTTTTTTAATTTTTTTTATTCTAGTGGACAAAACTCAATTTTGCTCCTGGATTTTGAAAGAGCACACTCGAAAGTACTATAGTTTTTATTGCTAATTTTATATATATATTTATTTGTATATATTTGTATTTTTATTTAATTATTTATTTGTATATTTGTATATTTATTTTATATATTTTTTTAATTATGTAATTATATATATATATATATATATATATATATATTTATTTGATATCTACATTTTTATTTGGAAATTCTTGTTGTTTAATTACGAGAATTCGCCTTGACAATAATAGAAAAAAATATTTTGATTATTGGTCGTTAACAAGTTGAAACAAATAATGCCTAGTTTTACTCGAGAGAAACACGTAATTATCGTGTTCTTTTAATTTCCGTGTTAATTTCATTTTATTAAAGTATATTTTATTAAAATATACATTTCATAAAAATACGCATCTTATTAAAAATCCACTACACACTACCAATACCTACGTATTATAAAGTATGTATCAGTTACTGCCTATTCATTTAATGACAAACCAGTGTTTCTTCGGGCAACCTCTTTCTACGCGTTGTATGATTAAGACGCAGCATTGCCTCGACTCGGTCGGTACGAACGATCGGTATTTTTAATTCTCACGAGTTTACCAGACTCCTCTTAACAATCGAAAGAAAATTTTACGAGAGAACGTAAAGATCACTAACCGAATCGTTTACTTCCAATTCAAATATTATAAATAAATAAATAAAAAAAAACAAAAAACCAAAATAACCAAATAAAACCAAAAAAATCGATGTCGTTCGTTTTTTTTTTAATATTTTGCATTTTTGGACAAAAAATCGAATTTGACTGAAACGTTGATTGATCGAAACCGTAACTATAATATTGTTGTTTCTCAGGCGTATATAGTGTGCGCTGCTGGCGGAGCTGTCACGGTGACTTTGAGCTTTTTGAGCTTCGCGCTTCTCCAGGCAGTTGCCGGTGTCACGCTCTCAATGCTGCTGAGACATATAAGGAGATACTTCGTAGTAGGTAAGTTCGATACGTAATCGTATATACTGGTATATCAGCGTGGATTGTAACAAAAGATCGGGGCTTGTATGACAATCGCCATTCGCCAGCGTATGTACGAAGAACCCCAATGAATAAAGAGAGTAAAAGCTCTTTCGTACGTGAAGTACAGTGTCCTTGAAGCCGTTCGTTCAACCGGCTCCGCTTCAATATCAATTCTATCCACTCCTGTTCATTTTTGTTTTATTTTTTTTTTTTTTTTTTCTTTGTTTGTTCTTTTTATCTCACAATACTTTTTTTTCGATTCTCCAATTTATTCTCGTTGCTGCAGCCGTGGGCTTTGCCTTTCACGCGTGTTTGCTGCTCGCTCTGGTCACTTGGAGGCCAGCCGGCGACGATCCAGCGCTCTTCAACGTCATATCCGCAGCCTGGGGTGTCTGCAACGCCGTTTGGGAGACCCTCGTATACAGTGAGCTTTACTATCAATTTTTTTTTTTTTTCGAATTTTTCATCGGTCGTCATTAAAGAAATTTCACCGGAAGTTTATTTACGGAACAAATGATCCATCGATCTTTGAAAACCCAAACAAACCTAAACAAATGATCTATCGATCTTTGAAAACCCAAAAAAAAAGAAGGAAAAGAAAAAAAACAATAATCTTCAATTTTAAACTGAAATATTAAAGAAAAAAAATCGTCAAAATTGTCGATGTGTTTCGGCAGCTCTGCTGCTCGGTCTTTATCCAACATCGTGGCAGGGGCCAATGTCAACCTCGTTGTTTTGGAAGTGGCTCGGACTTTCGTTAGCCCTGGGACTTCACGGATTGGTCTGTACGCGTCTTCGAGTTCTGGGACTTGCGACGATGTTGCTACTCTCGGTGGTGCCGTATACGTGGCTAGAGATACGTCTGGCAAGGCGTGGCAAATGCCTCGCCCCATTGTGACCGACTCGTGAAACCACCGCCGATAATCGGCGGCCCGATAAAGCTCGAAAAATGACTCACGGTGAATGAGAGCGGTACGTTCCATCCTCCACGAGATTGAGACAGTCGGTAAATCGTTACGGAACTAGAAGGAGCACCGGGAACGTATTTATCTGCCATCAGCAACAAGCGTTACAAACCCATCGAACTTCGGTAACTTCCTGCTCCGCCGAGATCGTCGCTCCACCGTTTCGATCGCCGGAACAACTAGCGCGATAACGAAAACTCCGAGAACTAACGAATTCACGGGAAGGTTTGGGTGGGGTCGCGAACGAGAGTTACGTAAACAAACAAACCGTTGAAACCTATCGGCCGCATGAAAATTCTTTGTCGCGTTACGAAAATATATTTTGCCTAGATTTGTTTGAATCGAGGTCCTTCAAATTCCTCACCCCGGAGAAATCGTTTGACCCTTCGAGGAAATATTCGCGTGTCTCGTGTACGATTGGATGGAACAAAGCTAGCGCTCGCTCTGTGCGATATAACGATGCACTAACGTTCGAGCAGCCACGATGTAAATTTTCTAACCTTTGCAAAAAGATCGCGCGCGCGCGCGCGCACACACGCGTACACTTAACGTGCTTTGATTGTTGATTTGACTGGACGCGTTGTGAGAAGTTCGTGTTACGCAAAAGAGACGTAATTAGATCTGGATGATTCAGAGAATAGTTGGTACTGCGCACCAGGAAATACTGTTACGATCCGCTGCCCCGATCAGTGGACATCGTTGTACAGTTCGATGTATACGGTTTTTTTTTATATTTAAAATTTAATTAATTAAATAATTATAATTATAATTATAATTATAACTACAATTATAAAATTACATTCGAATTTAAACGGAAATTAATTCTTTTTAATTTCTCAAGCAAAGAAACGTAAGTGTGAAATGTAAAAAAGCACAAAAATGCTTTCGACGATGCATTTGTCTCTCCTTTTTGTATCGATGTATATTATAATATATATATATATATATATAAATACATATATCTATATATCATATCATACATATTTCAGTGTATATATATATATATATATATATATTTATTTATTTATTTATTTATTTATTTATTTATCGTCGACACACCAGCAAAAATGGTGTTAATTTGAATATTCAATTTTTTAAAATGTAAACGTCAAATGTAAAATTACATTTTTACACTTGCCAAGTGATAACTGGGTAAACCGCGATAACTCGATTGAATTTAAGTTGGAATTTATTTCGAGATTATCTTCGATCTTGTTTTTTTTTTGTTTTTTTTTTTTTTTTATTTAATGGAAAAAATGGTAACGTCTATTCGCAATGGGATCCGTTCGAGACGGATATAATAGAAAAACGGAGTGTACGATTCAGTGTACTCGTTTCCATAAGTGAAATAACAAAGGGATATACAATATTATGACGAAGTAAAACAGCTTCGGCGCTTGCGCTGGAGAATTTAGACGATCGAGTGTAACTCGAGATTAGAAAAATTAACGGGGCATCCCTTTAAACGAATTCAACGCGTCGATGATTTTTTTTGAACGTGAAACTCTCGGACAATGTTACGAATAAATTGAGGTTATCCCTTTTCAAAGCCCCGGTAGAATCGAACTTTAACAGTCACACAGCTGCGTTCTCGTATAACGGGAATTTGTTTTGTTTTTTTCTTTCGTTTTGGAACGTCAGTTTTTTTTAACTAGTTCGAGAATCTCTCGAAAATTCTAATCTAGTGACGGATTTGTCACTAAAAAATTTTCAGTTTCGTAGCTTCGTTCGTATTTTAGGAATTAAAAACGATTTGTCTTCGAATCACCCCCCCCCCCCCTCCCCGTCACTTAAGCTTCGAGCACTGCCTCGTATAAAAAAAATTAAAGATTTATAAAAAAGAAAACAGTAAAATTTGTACGTAGCCACAGAGTAATTGTCAATCCCTCACGAGTGATCTCGTCGAATCGGCGTTCGAAACGCTCGATGATACGTTCCATCGAAACTCTGAAAAAAGCTTGAACTTTGGTGGAATAAAAAAAAAAATGTTTCGCGTTTAAGCGCAAATCGGCTTTTCGAATAAATCGACTCGTTCGAGTGTTTCAACAGTCGGCGTTGCACTTCCGCCCAGTTATCCACAGTTCGTATTCATATGTATGTGTAAAAAGTGGAAAAATGCTCAATACATGTCAGAGAATATATTCAGACGAAAGAAAACGTGCGAAAAAGAAAACCAGACTCGGAAAAAAAAAATATCGGAACTTTTCTATTTATTTAATTTTTTTATCGAAATAATAATTTAACGCGTGAAAAATTCTATTATATTTTAATCCGAGCAGAGCATTTTTTAATTCCATTTATTTACTTTTGTTGGAAAGCTTGAAAATTTCGAAAAAAAAAACATAAGCCCATCATACGTAATTATTAAATTTTGTTTCCTCGTTGGTTTGGCTCAATTTGATTGAAATGACCTCTAGAATGACCTCGCGCAAGGAATATTTCGGAAAATCAATTGAAAAACAAGTATTCACGTAAAACCGAAAACCCTTTTGCAAGGACGAGAAAAACTTTCGGTCGGGAATCTCGATTGTACACAGCAATACATGTGCTCATTCATCGTTACCCTGGACCACGTAAAAAGTTGTTTTTTTTTCTCGCGACAACGTAAGAGCGAAATATCTGTACGTGCTGGCATGCAAAGTAAGGATTATTGTAAATTAGCATCGAAAGAGCGTATATATATTAATTGTATTTCACGAAATAATAAATATTCAACTTATTTTATAACTATCGGCCTCTCGATCGACTTTCATTTGTTTTTCTCTCGATTTCTTCCCTCCTTAATTTTACCGTCGTAAGTTACCGTCGAACGCGTGTCTTACGTTCATCTTTTAGGATGATATATATAGAATTTATATACGTTGCATGTACTATGCATTTACGCTAATCGTTATCGCGATTCGTCTACCTAAGTTATTGTCATCATCGAACATCGAGACGCAAAATCTTAGTCAAGCCATACGCCGATATAACCTCTTCACAGGTGTCAAGAGCACAAATTCATTTCTTGGATTTGTCGTCGAACCGAACAATTTTTCTCACCAAATTAATGGAAAACCTTCGATCGAGAAATTGGTGGAACAAATTCGGCGATAAATGCAAGATACTGATTTGCACTTGTTTGCACATAAAATTTTTCGAAAAAAACCAAGAAATCTAATTGTGTTCCGAATACTTACAAACATACAGCTTCAGCCACAAATATTACGAGTAGTAAAAAGAAATACATGATTCTTCCAATAGATGGCTCTAGTTATCTGTATCTCGCTTTGTATAAGTCCGATTGGGATGGACTAGATGGCGTTAGAAACATGAGAATTCGTACTAAACAAACTTTTGCGAGTTTTGAGATTGATTGACTCAGTTTATGATTGGTTAACTCCGCGACATGATCGTTCTCTTTTTACTACACCTAATATTAGGCACCGCGTAATATTTATATGCGAACTAAAACTCGAATATCTCGGTGAAAAGAAACATCATAACCTAATTCACCTAACGGTACTTTGAAGAGCTTCCAGAGAATCCAGCATCACTTCAGTTTTTATCTTCGCGATGTTTTTGCAGCGCGCACGTCCATTTGTGTGTGGGTATGTGTGTGATCAGTTTATATCGGCTGACTAACAAGTATAATAAAGAGAATAATTTTCACGTATGCACTCATGCGCTCCGTTCACGCACAGACTTATATGAAAACACTTGGCCGCAAAATAGCGTTTTTAACTTTAACAATGCCCCTTTATTTATCGTTTCATCAATTAGAGATCCGTCTCTGCTCGTGATGTTTTCTTCCTCTCGTTCGCGTTTCGTCGTTGCTCGACATTCACCGGATTTCCGCAGATTTTTCTTCGAATTTTGTCCTCCTCCTTCAATCAGTTCTCCATCCAATCACGAAGAATTCAATTATAGCGCTTTTTGTTTAAGTTTTCTTATTTTTGAAACTGACTCGTCAATTACATTAGCCTCGCTCTAAAGAAAAGAATTGGAAAAAAGAGGAAAGCGATACTTTTTCCCAAACCTCTCGATGCAAAGAAGCTCATCCTTCTGTCATTTTTCTGTACTCAAACCTCTTCGTCATTTATTCTCGAAAGGTGACATTTTTTATCCCCGTATTACGGAAAATTTCGCGCAAGTACATCAAAAGTAGAAGAAAGTTTTAATTGCCTAAAAAAAAAAATTGTTACGGAAGTGACGATAATTTTCGAGGATTAACGCAATTTTATTTCCATGGCTGTATTTTCCAAAGATTCGACGCGGTGCAGAAAAAGAAAGTGATCCTGCGTATGGACGGGGCAACGAAATGCGAAAAGTTTGAGCAATCGCTTACTCGTTTTTATAAAAACTGCCGAAAGAAGCTAAGATAATACGATACCCAAATCCATCATCCCCTAAAATTAACGCTCTACTCAAATTTTAAGTATTGGGGGTGTAAATAGGAATAAGCTTTTTGGTTAGTCTTGAGCGATCGTACTGGCAAAACGCAAAACGCCTCGTTCCGAGGGTTGGAAAAAATTAACCCCTAGTTACTTGGAAGAACTGGGGGAAATCAATTCCCTGGTGGCCACGTAAAGACTGATGTGAATCAATCGTCTAGATATCTCTTCGATGAAATATCTAGTTACTTTTTGAAAGCCAGGGTTACACAAGTTCCCGAGTGACTCGTTTTTAAAACTAATATAAAATAAACAGGATACTTGTTTGAGCAACGAATAAAAATAATACCCCAATTACTTTTGGAGGACTTTGTCGTCCTAGATGTTTTTCGAGAACGTACGACAAACCGAATACGTGGTTACGTTTTCGGGAACGATAAACTTGGGTGTCACGCGACTCCGCATCAAGCTCTAAAAAGACGTGGACGTTTACGAAGATCAGGGTGTACCGGTACTGCAAGGTTCTTCTCGACGCTATCTCAGTGAACATCTATTTTCAGCCTTTGTGTATGCGAGGATTCTCCGTTGCGTGAATGCTGGTGATCGACGACTCGCTCTGGCATCGAACCTTTTCTTATCGTTCATACGAGTTGGAAAAACGATTAACGCGCATGATCACTTTACCTCGCCTGCCGATACACCATCATATTCGTTTTTTTTTTTTATTGGAAGGTAACAACGAAGTTGAGACGCAAACGAGACTCTGTTCACCCGCGTCGAGAGAAGATAGGAAGAAGATGGTAATCGAGCGAAGAGACATTAGCCCAATCCGCAACCTTCATTTCCTTTCTTTTGGGTGTTTCAGCTGTTTTTTTTTTTTTCAAATAATCAACACTGAGATCATGGACGAAGATTTTTCATCGATACAAACATTGGTCGTGTACGAGACATCGAAGAGGGAGGCCCGCGCGATGTTGGTCGCGATATTTCGTTACGGGGAACGAAAACTCGCTCGATGGAAATTGGCAAAAGCGGGGCGTACGATTCGTGAAGGAGAATTGATAGATCGCTTCCTATCGGGGTTCGGTTCGACGGGAAAACAAATAATACTATCCGCGGATAACCTCGCACCGTGGATTAACAAATTCGTCGTATCAACGCGAAACAACACGGGCCCAACGCGTAAAATTCATTCGTTGAGAAAAGTCATACGGGAGCTGCGAGACGATCGACGACATCCGGCGACGCGAGAAAGTTGGGGATTTCAATGCGGATGACGGCCAGAACGCGAGCGAGTAACATCGAGATTAATATTGACTCGCGTTGTTGCATCGTCGGCAGCAGCGCTTGCGCGTGCGCGCTTCGACGCTTGATACATTAAACATCGAGCAACGTTGCCGACACCGGACACCGCGCAATCAAATTGCGTCGCACTCGTAATTGCCCTCCCCGTAAGTTTTTTAGAGTTTTTAACGCGATCTTGATGTTTTTCTTCGGTCCTTTAGGGTTTTTTAAAGTTTCATTAATTTACAGCCACTACTTCATTTCATACTCGCGATTCCTCTCGCTCTCGCTCTCTCTCTCTCTCTCTCTCTCTCGCTCTTTTACGCTGTCTCTCTCACTCTCTTTTTCGCTGTTTCTAAGACATTTCACACGTTCACGCAAGTTCGTCGATTCAGACGGGAGTGTAGTTGCCCTTTGGTGTGTAAAATATCTGGCCGCGGCGCAGACGCCTCGTTATTTCGCTCAGCAGGAGGCTCTTCTCCTTCTTTATCTTCGTTAGAACCCCACGATTCTCCTGGGCTCTCCGTGACAAGTACGGCAATACTTCCTTCACAGGTCCGTACGGAATGTACTTGTAGGCCGAATAACCCGATTGACCTGCAAACATTTTTATTCATTTTTCACTCTCCTTACGTACAAATTTCTGGCCAAGTTCCGAAAAGTTTTCTGATCGAGCTGGAAGTTTATACTAACACCTAACAGAACCCCTGATATAACGTTTAGCGAATAGCTAATCGCGACGAATCTTTCTAGAATTTATCTTGGAACGCTTAAATGTTGGTTTGTAAAATTCCAGCTCGATGAAGAATTTTCGTTGGGCTCTAACAATTCCAGTATCATTTTCAGGCTCGATTTAGTCTGGGGATATTATACGTTGAAATATAAATTATTTACCGAGAGGGAAAGTCAAATAGTCGCACATTCCCAGTAGCTGACCAAAACATATGACCTTGTCCTCCGGTGAGATACCGATTTCTTTCATCCTGCGAAACAAAGTATCCGGATTAAATTAATACGCGACGAAACGAAAATTAAAGCTTTTTTTTTTTTTAAGAAACGAGAAAACGGCATTGCATAGCTTATTTGAAGAAGAGAAAGGTGTCTTTATGGTCCAGACATGGTAGATTGATGGCAAAATCATTTTTTTAAATTACGAATTATATGCAATAAATTTGAATCGCGATTTTCTCAAAACACGATTTTTTCGGACTGCTCGCATGATATTTCGAAAGCTATTTAATTGACTCTTCTCAAATTTATAGAGTATTTTAAATATATATGTAACTACAAGAAAACAGACCGCAAAAGAATTGCGAAAAATTTATTTATTTTTTCTAAAGCGTTAAAAGATATTATTTTTTGGAATTCTGACTTTATTTTACTTCTATGCAGAGCCTCGAGTCTAACAATTAAAACGACGCTTGGATTTGTTTTTTTCAAACGTTAATAAAAATTATATACCATTTATAAATGAGATTAATTTGTTGGTTTGCCAATTAAAAAAAATTGCCCAGAAATATATTTAAAAAAAAACAACGTTCACACCAGACGACGGACTCAAATATTCTTCGCAATGTCGGACGTAATTTTGAACGAAGAAATTAATATAAAATTACTTTTCTATCGCGAAGCGTACGGTGTCCTCGTTGTGGGAGGCTACCATAATACCGATCTTTTTCGGATCCTCCCCCTTGTCTTTGTATTGTTTCATTCTGCGCAAGCATTCCATGAGAGTTTTGTGATAAGATTCGGTTGTAGCCTCGTACGTAGGATTTGTGGGATCGGCGTATCCCATAGCCGCAGCTCGCGCTCGCTCCTGAAAGAACAATCGGAAAAAACACATTTTTTCTGAAATCTTTATCCAACGCTACTGAGTAATTTTTCGATTTTTTTATGTCGTTAAAGGTTTAAGGTATGGGAGGATGGATATTTTAAAAAATGGCTGAAATTCTTGGATTAAAAATTATATTAAACGCAAAGAAAATGGAATAATTGTTGTTGGATAAAATTATCATAATATTTGTAAGGAATATTGAATATTTTGAAGGGATATTGAATATTTTGAGGGAATATTGAATATTTTGAACAAACATCGAATATTTTGCATAAATATCGAATATTTTGAACGAACATCGAATATTTTGAATAAATATCGATTATTCACAATAAAAATCGAATATTTTGCATAAATATCGGGGATCAGGATTTCAGCATCTGGACAATGAAAATCCAGCGTAACGCCGGGAGGCAATTATTGAAGGTGATGAATAATTCGTAACCTTGGAAAGATTAATCAAAAGATGCGTCAAACCTGTTCTATATAAGCGCCGCGAACAATTTTCGCGCCGAAATAAAAGTTCTGACGTTCGGCCTGTTCAAGGTCAGTCTTCACCTCGTTGAATGCTTCCTGAAGATAAGTCTGATAGGTATTGAAGACGACAGCCTAAGACAAAATAGACCAGGGTCACAGCCTCTCAGAGCTCTTTCCTCACCGCTTTTAAAGTCTGCAATGATAGACACGTGAAAACAGTGCTTTGTATTAACAACGGGAATTACCTTCTTCGTATTGTACTTGCGCATCATCTCCAACGTCAGCCGTGAAATTGCCGGTTGGAAATACGTTTGCTCCGCGTCGATCATTATACGAACGTCCAATTTGTCAGCGACCTGATGATACGAGATATTTCCGTTTGAATTATTTTTCTATATATCCAGCATCTCATCGTCCAATACATGGCCAATTATTATCCAATTATTATAACGAAAAATTGAGGATCGTTAACTTACGGATACAATATTGTTCAGTCGCCTTATCATATTTCTGAACATCTCTTCCTCCTTCGCCGTCAGCTGTGTCATTAGCTTGACCATTTTTCCAGTTTTTATATCCGGCACTTGAAAGGTCTCGCTCAGCTCGTAATTCTCATCGAGAATACCGCTCCAAGGAAACAAGTGTATTACGCTGCAAACATTCGAGCAACCCTCCAATTAACGTTCCGTTCACTTTTTATTTATTTATTTATTTATTTATTTTTTCTAATTCCTTTACTCATGGTGAAATTTCTCATTGTTCGAACGCCACGACAATTATCTTTGCTAATTGTACAGATATGACGCTCTATCCCAATTTTTACGGAAGATTTTTTTTTTGTTTTTCATAAATTGATTTAATTAGTTAATAATAGTGATATTTAGCCTGCGGAAGTCGATATTTTTTATTATTTCCGTTAATTATGTGGCTTTGACGCTTGTCGAAAAATCCAATCAAATTAAAGTAATTTATAGCCGAAAAAAAATCTTCCGCGCTAACAAAAAAAAGGTCTCGAAATCCTAATGCTAGCGATCACTGAAGTTTTCAGTGGTCTCTCATCAAAGGCACAGGACTTATCGATTCTAAAGCTACTCGAAAAGCTCTTCAAGATAAACTCCGCCAAGGAAAAAAAATATTATTGATAGTAAAACGTCTAACCGAAAGGGAGAACAAATAAACGAAACGACGAAAGATGGAAATCCGTCGAAGAAATGAAATTTAACCCCCAACGCGTGATGATACTTGTAGCACTTTAATCTCGTGAACCTGGGTCGTTTTTGTCTTCGCTCTACCACACTTACAATTATTCATAAAAAAATCTTTTAAAATTCATGGTTTACTTTTAGAATATACTTTTCAAGAAGAAACAATTGTTTTTTTATTTATCTTATTTTTAATACATTTTTTTCATCAAATATTGAGCAACTCGCGATAAAAAAGTTTTTTTTTTTTTTTTTTCAAACAAATTTAGCGTAGGCAAAAATAATGCGAAATTTTGTACAATAGTGATTTCTTGAAGAAAAAAAGATTGCTCTTTACATAATATTACATTCGTGTAGGAAATTATTGAAAAATAAAATAAATGATTAATCAATTAATAACTAATAAATATTTAATTATTATGAATTCATAATTAATTATTAATTGATTAATCATTAATTTTATTTTTTAATCATTCTCTACATGAATATAATATTCTTCAGAGCAAACTTTTTTCTTCCAGAAATCGCTATTGAAAAAAATTGTTGTATAAAAAAAAAATTAAAAATAAGATAAATAAAAAAAATAATTGTTTCTCCTTGAAAAGTATATTATAAAAGTGAAACAAGAATTAAAAAAAAATTATAATTATAATTCAATAATTATTAGAATTATAATTATGATTGAATAATTATTACGTTCGCGAGATATCGAAACGAAATTTCACGCCAGGCATAAACGACCCACGTTCACGGTTTGGGAGTTGAAAAAAAAGAAAAAATCATAACTGCGTGATTAATACCATTTGCTGCATGCTTCGCGTGACGTTGCATCAAATATGACTACGTATTACAACACTTTGTAAAATGTATTTACTTATGTTTCTTACTTTCTGTGCATCCAAGGACGCGGTACGGTCAACGGATGTTATCATGAAATATAAAAGTTGAAAGTGAATTTTGAGTCGAACGGTACGAGTTTTTTTTTGGAAATGAACTGGTCAGTCCATTTATGCCCCCTCCCCTTCGAGCGAGTTGCAATTTTGAAAAAACGTTCTTTTCGATATTTCGAGAAAGCCTGACAAAATTTTCGGCGGCAATGTTTGGGTTTGATTGATACAATAAAAACGTTCGTTCGCGGGAAACCCAAACAAACCCAAACAAACGCGTTCAAATAAATGCCATTAAAAATTTGGATATCCCGATAATTATTGCTACTCGCCAAAAGTTCGTGACAAACCCAAACAAACCCAAACAAATAAACGACATTAAAAATTCGATATCTCGATAATTATCGCTAGTCAAAAGTTATTCGATACGAAATTTCAGTTTTAATCGGAGAGGGGATGTTTGGGTTTGTTTGGGTTCGGAAGTTGGTCCGAAAAATCGCGTGAATTAGCACGGCTCGTAATTTATCATAATTTTGGTGGAATTTTTTGTAACCGTACGATAAATCGTTATTTGTTTCGTGAGATAAATAATAAACGTACCCCTCTTTATCGGACTGTATCTTGTCGAGGAATTTTTGCACCGGCGCGGCGTCGGTGATGTGAGCCTCTTCGAATTTCTTTTTAAAGTCGTCCGGTTTCGCGTGATGGGCCAATACGGCACCCTCGCCTCCAACGACATCCGACATGTACTGACGGGCTCGCATAATAACCTCGGACAATTGAAGCTGCGACAGGACATCACCGACAAACAAAATTATTCGTTAATTTACTTCGAAATATTCCCAAAGTTTGTTTAAATGTTAAGATAAAGTTTGTTAAGATAAAGTTTGTTAAATGTTAAATGTTAAAATAATATACATTTTTTTACATTATTTTATTTTTATTGTTTCGAAAAAAAAAAAAAAAAAAGAAAAAAAATGGGCAGGACATTTCGAAAAAGACGAAGCTTCGTTTTTTTAGTCCACGCTTATATTATTATTTAGTCCACGCGAGAAAGTATAAAGTTTGTTTTCCCAAAAAAAAAAGAAAAAAAGAGATTTTTTTTCACTAGAATCTCCACAAACCACAGAAATTCTAAAAAAAAAAGGTATGAACGAATTTCGATCAATTTTATACGATGCCATGTAATTTTTTTTCTCGCAACATTTTTTTAATTTTTCCTCTTACATTTTTTTTCTTTTTTTTTTTTTTTTCATTTTTGTGCGAGAAAAAGCGCGTTGTGGGCCGATCGAAAGGCGCGGCGACTTTTTTTTTTTCAAGGCTCACAGTGTTTGCTACGTGACACAGGATTTTTGTGACTTTTTTTTCGATTTTTTAAATTTACTGATCATGAAACGAATGTAAAAGTTTTTCACTGACCAGAAGCTGTGGGCGCCCGAGGGCTGTCAATTTTACCGCGGTGAAGCCAACGCCCATCGAGGCACCTGTAAAATACAATAAACCGTGAGAATAAAAAAAAAAAAAAAAAAAAAAAAAAAAAAAAAAAAAAAAAAAAAAAAAAAAAAAAAAAAAAAAAAAAAAAAAAAAAAAAAAAAAAAAAAAAAAAACCGTAAAAACGATGGAATCGACGATAATATATTCTTTTTTTTCCAAAAACAAATTTTATGGAGAAAAAACGTAAAAAAAAAAAAAAAAATTAAAAAATAGTCTAATTTTATTAAGACTCGTAATTCGGAATATTTGTCAGCATTCAACGTTTTAAATGTATTTAAGGACATCGAAATCTGTTTTCGCGCAACGATCAAATAATTATCGTTTGTAAACGATTTATTGTTATTTAAATGTGATATCGATGAAAAGTGGGGATAACGAAGGGAGCCAGGAATCTCACCAGGATCAGGATCAACTTGGCTAATGGTTTCGAAGCGATAATCAGGATATTTGTGTCTTAACGTCTGACGGTCGTCGTCTGCAAAATCCAATCGTTCCCGAAACGATAACGTTTGTTTCTCTAGCAGCGTTTAACTTGGCGACTGGTTAATTAGAATGTTAAGAAATGAGAGGAGGGGAGTGTAATCGTTCTCACCTGCGACTGTTTCTAGGCACCTGACAAAGATGTCCATGTTACGCTCGCACGACGCTTCGTTCAGATAAAAATAGGTTCTGGCCGATGCGACCTTGTATCGCCTGTCCGCGAATGACTTCTCGACGTGATACTTCTTCAGGGTTCCTTCCTGTTTGTCGTCTCCTGCCTCGGATACCGAAGCTCTGCAAACGATAGAGTCTTCAGCGTTCGATGTGTTGCGTTCTCTCCCAATTATTATTATTATTATTATTATTATTATTATTATTATTATTATTATTATTATTATTATTATGTTCTCATTGCTTTCACAATTTTCAGCTTTTGGACGGTTCCTATGAGTTTGTTTGGGTTTTGGTGGGTTTGGGTTGGCTTGGGTTTGGTTTACATCTTATTTGGGTTTGGGTTTGTTTGGGTTTGGTTTGGGGCTTGTTTGGGTTTGGTTTGGGTCTTGTTTGGGTTTGGGTTTGTTTGGGTTTGAGGCTCGTTTGGGTTTCATTGGATTTGGGTTTGTTCGGATTTGGGGGTTGTTTGGGTTTGGGGCTTGTTTGGGTTTGGGGCTTGTTTGGATTTCATTGGGATTGGGTTTGTTTGGGTTTGGGGCTTGTTTGGGTTTCATTTGATTTGGGTTTGTTTGTTTGGGTTTGGGTTTGTTTGGGTTTGGGTTTGGGTTTGTTTGGGTTTGTTTGGGACAATTAAAGCTACCCCAATAAGAATAATGATAAAAATTATTATTATTATTATTATTGTTGTTGTTGTTGTTGTTGTGAAGCATTTGCATGATTGTATATAATAATAATAATAATTAATATTATTATTATTATATATAATAATGCAAGCTTCCCCACAATTCAGTATAATATCAACAATAACAATAATAATATTTGATTGTTATTATTAATGATTTATTAATGATAATTATTATTGTTATTAATAAAAAACCATTATAATTATCGGTGATACGATATCAATCGTACTAAACGATTGCGAACGTCATATAATGCTGTTATATAATGCTTTTATATAATGCTGTTATCAATTCTCGATTGCAATAGTCGTGTTTCGTTTTTTTATTTTATTTTTTTTTTTTTTTTTTTGAGTAATAATGGAATACTTAAAAAAAAACATTATTTCTCAAGTGATATCGGTTTTACGACGATTATACTGAACTCGCTTGGCTCGTTAAAAAAATACACTGCACTCTGTCTGTTTTTTTTTTTTTTTTTTTTTAAGTTTTTACTCGGTTTGTATGAAACGTGTTAATGCAGATGTTGAAGTAAATAAAATAAAAAATAAAGTAAATAAATAACTAAACAAATAAAAATAATGAGTTAATAAAAATAAAAAATAAATAAATACAATGAATTTACAAAATAAAAAATAAATAAAAATAAAAAAATATAATAAACGAATTTAAAAATCTTACTGGACTTCACGACGTTCAGCCTCCTCCTGCGAGATGTCTTCCTCCACGGAATAATCGAGTATTGGCTTAACCCCAAACTGTCGGAGCCTCGACAACGTCGGCCTGATCTTGACCTCGTCTTCGCCACCCACGAAGTGACCATAAAACGTTCCTTTCATAAGAACCGTGAAGAGTTTTTCCCCCAGTATGGCCTTTGCCACCTTCATGAACTGCAATCAACATGTATAGCGCTGATAAACCACTACGTATTATTAGAATTAGAATAGAAAGATCAAATAAGTAATATTGAAAACTCTTATTGTTTATCGAAAGTTTGTTTTACGTCAAAATCAATTTTACGAATAAATGAATTTTACAAAAAAATCAATTTTACGTAAATATCAATGTTACGAAAAGAAATAAATTTTCTTTTTTTTTTTCAATTTTTTTTCTAATATTTCAATTTTCTTTCTAATGAGGAAATTCCTGCGCGTATTGCATTAATGATCCAAGACAATTAATCCAACACAACAAAACCAGCTTGATGATTTCATCAAAATAAATTGATTGCCTAAAAAAAGTGAAGGAAAAAAAAATCCCGAAAAAAAACCCAAACAAACCCAAACAAAACAAATTGATCGCCTAAAAAAAGTGAAGGAAAAAAAATTCCCGAAAAAAAAACCCAAACAAACCCAAACAAAATAAATCGATTGTCTAAAAAAAAGTGAAGGAAAAAAAAATTCCCGAAAAAAAAACCCAAACAAACCCAAACCCAAACAAAAATTAAATCGATTGTCTAAAAAAAAGTGAAGGAAAAAAAATTCGATCGTTGATCGATCGAAAGCCTATCGCAATAAAAAAAAAAATAAATAAATAAATAAATAAATAAAAAAAAAACACGACGAATTTTTCGACAAATTTTTATTTGCTCTCTTATCCGAGTAGAATTCGAGCGAAACCACAAAAGTCTGGCGAATGGGAAATTCGGTATTTGTAAAAATAACTGAACGCCGGATTTTTTAGCGAAGGTCACTGCGAGAGGACGAGTTACCCCAAAAGTGAATGTCCTTCTACTTCCATCTCTCTCTCTCTCGCATTTTTGTCATTGAATTACGTACGCGTTGCAGAGCGCGAACTATTTATTTCTCATGTAATCGGTGCCAAACCGGCTTTGCTGTCGTCATTTCGCTTAGCCACATAACTCAACAGTATTGAGAAAAAAAAAGGACAAAGCACGAGTAATTATTCATTCGACGAAAAATAATTCAGGAAAGTGGCCTCAACCATTGAAAATGGATCTTTTTATACTTGGCCAAAAATTTCATTCCCAAATTTGTGAAACTTGTAACAATTATATAATAATAATCAACTGATCAATAACAATGAATTATTAATTAACGATTGATGAATTAAGAATTAATTTTATTTTACAATAATTTCTTAAATGAATATTATATTTTTTTCTTTAAAGAGCAATCTTTTTCCTTCAAGAAATATAACTGTTAAAAAAATTCCCATCATTTTCATCAGCGCTATAATTTTTTTTGATAAAAAGAAAAAACGTTTTTTCGCGAGTCGCTCAATATTTGATTAAAAAACTATATTAAAAATGAGAAAAATAAAAAAACAAATATTTCCCCTCGAAAATTATGTTGTAAAGATAAACCATGAATTTTTGGAATTTTTTAAATGAATAATTGCGGGTTTGGTAAGGGGAGGACAAAAACGACCCAGGTTCACGGGATTAAGGTGCTTAAAGTACCATCACGAGTACAAAAAAAAATTGACCGAATTTCCTCGGAAAAATCGAACTGCAATTTGTCAGAGAAAATTCGGAAAATAAAAAAAAAATTAATAATAATAATAATCATTTTCGTTGGAACGATGCAAATTTCAACGTTATGAACTAATTGAGTATTTCAACCGTTAATTATTCAATGCTGTCAATAAAGTGACGTCATTTTCTTTTTTTGTTGGGGATTTTTTATCATGTGAATTTTTACGATTTCACGACGAGACTGATTTGCTCGAGTTAATTATTACGTTTGTTTTAAGGGTGACTGGAGACGAAGACTTATACGTGTAATCGATACGTGAGTTCGATTAATTCCCGGGGAGTTCTCTGGGCCGGATGATTAAATTATTTAAAAATAGATGCAACACTAAAAAAGTCGTTGAAATAGTAACATCGTATGTACCAATTGTGAATAATTATTGGAAACGATGGGTAAAAAGATTTTCAACGAATAAACCAATTATTATCTTTTTCAATGGAATAAAAATTTGAAAAAATAAAAAAACAACAACAATTTTTCATTTTTCAAATATTTAAATTTGACGAGAAGACAATCGTTCGTTCGATCTATTGTTCGTTAATCAATTTGTCATTATTAATTCAAATTTGACGAAATATTGAAAAATCCTTTTTATTAAATTCGTTAATCAATTTGTCATTATCAATTCAAATTTGACAAAATATTGAAAAATCCTTTTTATTAAATTCGTTAATCAATTTGTCATTATC
>JAPYZI010004021.1:0-30982 GCA_030523105.1 Ophioninae sp. A BG-2022a | reverse complement strand
ATCGGAAAATCGATTCTTCGTTAACTCATTTGTTTATTTCGTGATATACAGTTGTGGTAATTTTTGAAATATATGTTCGTCAGGATGAATTTATTTTTTTTTTTTTCAAAATTTACTTCCCGATGTTGATAAAAATATTATTATTATTATTGTTACAAATAATGAAAAAAAAAAGGTTCCGTTGTTTTTAGAAAAGAAAAATCATGTATTTGACTCGGAACGTATTATCGGTGATAAGATTTTATGAATAATTTATCTTAATACATTAATTTGTTAAATATTATTTCATAACGAAAGGCTGATGAGAATAATAATAATAATAATAATAATAATAATAAATACGCTATTATTATTGTTATCCTCGTTGTAACATTTAAAAAATATTTCCTTTGGTAACACTTTTTTATGCTATAATAATAATAATAATAATAATAACAATAATAGCAGTATCCAAACAAACCCAAACAATAATATCATTAATATTGTTGTAACTTTCTTTATAATAATTTAATTGTGAAATATTAATAAATATTTGTCAAATATATATTTTTTCAATTTTTATAATATCAATTGTCACAAAACAATGTAAATAATTAATATAATTAAGGTTATCGTAAAAGTTTTATTTCTCGACACATTTATTCGCGAGATATTAGTTCTCTCTTCTATACGATTCCACAATAGAAAAAAATCAATATCGCTGTGGTTATCGTTTGTTTTTTAAAATATTTATAAATATTGAAACGATTCGTGTGACAACAAACCGTACGTGCCCTCGGGGATTCGTGAAACGAGAATTGTGTACACGCATCAAATATTTGCTATCGCGAATAGGGGAAATAAGCAAAGGGAACGAAAAAATAAATCGGTGGACGATGAAAACGAGATGATAATTCGTAATGCAAAAAAAAAAAAAACAAAATTTTACGCACGTTTATTCCTCAGAACTCATTATTTTTATACTTTGCTCTCGTTTTTTTATATTTTTTTTTTATCACGCGTGAATCTTTCTCGTTCCCTCTCTCTCTCTCTTTTATATATATATATATATATTTATATTTATATTTACTACAATTATTATTATTATTATTATTATTATTATTATTGTATTAATATTATTTTTTATTATCATTATTATGAGTTACTTGTTAGTTGCTAGATTACTATTACTATTATCATTATTATTACTATTATTATTATTGTTATTTTTTTATTATTATTATTTTTATTTTGGTTTTTTGTTTGGGTTTGTTTGGGTTTGTGAAGGCAAAATAAATAGATCTAACTATCTATTTATCTCTCTCTCTCTCTCTCTCTCTCTCTCTCTTTCTCGTTCGGATCAAAGGAATTAGTACGAAACAAAAACGTGAGATTTCATAAATCGGCGTGAATCCTCCCGTTTTACGATTGAGAGAAATGGTTCTGAGAAAATAAAAAAAAAGAAAAAAGAAAAAACAAAAATACAAATGAGAGAGATTTCGCGTTGCAACGAGTATAAAATACGAGGATCTTGAACTCGTGTAATCTGTATCGCTAACCGAGAACGGGAAATACGTTGATATTTCATTTCTCTCGGTCTCACCGGATTTCGCATGGAAAAAGAACAACGACCGACTTTTCAAAGACGTTCGTACCAAGTATCACAAAAATGGTGACGAGTCGTGCCGCGAAAATTTATAGAAAAAAAAACAATAATCAAAGGAAAAGAGAAAACAATTTTTTTATTCGTGTCTGGGGGGGGGGGCGGGAGATTTGGTATTTTTGAAAAATTAATTTTAGGAAATGAAAGGAAACGATGATACGTGCGTCATTAGTACGAAAAGTGCTGTTGTTTATTGATACATTTTTCATTGTACATTCATTGATATCGTTTATTTAAATTTAATTAATATTTTTTATCAACATTTTTTAGCATTCGTTGATTCTTCTGGCTGGCATGTTTTTTGCTCTATTCTGATATTCATGTTTTTTATTTATTCATATATTATTATTATTATCATTATTATTATTATTATTCTACATAATTTATATTTTCTTTTTTAAATATTCTTCTTTTTTACATATCATTATGTTTCGTTCGTTCAAAAAATATTCTCCAATTATTAAGAATATCATTCCCATTATTGTCGATGTACCTGTTTATTATTTCAACGCTATAAAACTTTAAACCGTCCTTTTTTTTTTTTTTTTTTTTGAAACCCATAGAAAAAGTCGAGGTCGAAAAGTAAAGAGACACGCAGAGACGCGCGAACATTTCGAAATCCCAAAATAACGAAATGCTTTAAAAAATGCTTTAAAAAATGGCTATATATTTTCGATAACTCTCGAGGTGTCAAAAGATCGCTTATCGCTCAACCCGATAAAGACCCCATTTGTTTCGTATTACAAGCGTAATCGGAGCTCATTAATCCGGATCTCGCACGGCCGCAAAGTGTTCGATCGGACGGCCCCCTTTCCGCGAAAAAAAAAAAAAAAATTACGAAAACCAGTACTCATTTTTTTTTGTTTTTTTTTTTTTTTTAACTCGTATCTCGTAATAGGATTTCGCGCGGGGAAAATACGTGTCTGCGATCACCGATACAAGGGCAAACGATGGGCCGAGGGATGAGAGGGGGGGGGGGGGGGGGGGGGGAGGGGGTGGGGGGGAGGAGAAAGAGGGAAGGGTTGTAGGGTAAGAGAAAGAGAGAAAGAGAGAGAGATAAAGAGAGAAAGATTCAAGACCAAAGTGTATTGCTCTCCGTCGTGAGTTGGGCTATCGCATCTATATCTAAAAATACGACATCGACGTGACAAAGTTAATCCTACGAGGCGAGAAGAGCATGGCGAATCGAGGATCTTCCAACAGAGACTCCATTCGATTTATTTCGGTCTCTCAATGTATGCGCGTTTAAGTGCGCGTGTCCGGACGGTGCTTTCTCTCTCTCTCTCTTTCTCTCTCTTATATTTTATCGTCATTAAGCCTCCCTCCTTTTTTTACTTAGTTACTACGATTTTTTTTGAATTTTTATAGTGTTTTTTATACCTTAATAACAAACTTTTTTTTTTACGTTGTTATAGAAATATAGTGATTATATATATTGTATTGTTTTATGAACATTATTAGGATATTAGTAATCTTTATTAAGCAGGGGACCATTTTTTTTTCATTGCCTTTTGGCCGAAGTACTCCACAAATATATTCTATCTCACAGGAATCAATAACGCTTGTAAATTATTCAAAAATCGTAAAAAGTTTTGTTGATTTCGTCATCGTTGTTTGTTTATTTTTTTTTTTTTGTGAATCCTGTATTTTTATTTGTTGAATTTACTTGGACATAATATCGACTGCTCTTACAACAATTATGAATCGTAAATATTACGTATATTCAATTACTATTATTATTATCATTATAAATATCGTATCAACCGAGCGACCCTCGAATCTCGCGAAATACGAATCCGGCGTAAAAACGCGTCCTACGAAAGACAATTATAATTTTGGTGGGTTGAAGATTCCGGGAAGAAAAATCGGAGTCTCCATTGAAAAAACGATGTTGACGATCGAATGACCTTGAAAAACGATTTCGAAAAATCATTGAATATTACCGTGTATTCGGCGATGGAAAACCGTGTAAGTTTGTATTATACAATTTTTTTCCATTTCCCATAGGTTAAGAGATATGGGTTGCGACGAAATCGGAGCACCCGGTATATAAGACGCGAAATTGACGATTGCCTAGAAATGCACGGGGCAACTGTACAAATTCGTTATCCCTGTCTCGATTTCTTCAATTGAATTGGGGAAAAACGATCCTCTGGACGTATCGAAGGGGTCGAAAAATCGACGGAAGCCCACAAATGCCAGCCTAGACTCATCACTTACAAGTAGAATACGCGAAATACGAAAGATAAGCCGTCCCGGCTCATCAAACGGTTTACGCGTATTGAAACGAGCCACGATCCCCCCTCCCCTTTCACCAGGAATCCAAACCCCCCATTGAGAAAGAAATTGCACATTCGAGATGGAAAATGAGAATACGACTCCTAAACTTACCGAGTTTAAGACGACTGAAAGTAACCTCGACTAACGTCCGCCCGGGAGGCCATCCTTAATTGTCCCACAATTGCTGTAATTATTTTTCGTTGCTAAATTGGAAACATCGAGTCGTGAATCCTCCGTGGCCCAATCAAGAATCGCGATTGGCTTAATTTCGGAATGGAACGGAATTAATTTTTCTTGTTTTTTTTTTATTCCTTCGGTTTTGTTTTTTCTTCGATTTTTTTTTTACGACTGTTCGAATTAACGGAGTCAAAAGATACGGATTACGAGTCGACGCAACGGGAGGGAGAAGTTTGTGTCGTTGGAGTGACGATTTATTATTTCGTATACGTTGGAAAACGATGAGAATTAATTGTTGCATTGGATTATTTATTTTTCGCGTTGGGAAAATTAATTAATCGTATTTTATATAACGATTTTATATAATTCTATTATTATTATTATTATTATTATAGTAATAATAATAACTAATTATATGAAAAACAAATAATAGTAACAATAATAATTTATTGATTGTTGCATTGAATTATTTATTTATCTCGATCTGAAAATTAATGACTCGTATTTTTATATAACGATTTTCTACAATTTTATTATTAATATTACTATTATTATTACTATAATTATAATAATAGTAATAATAATAATAATAATAATAATAATAATCGTATATTAAAAAATTTTTTAATTTTAATATTTTGAAATTTTAAAATAAAAAAAAAAAACAGAAAAATACGATAAAATCGAGAAACCCATAAAAACGAAAAAATGTTTTCCCATCCCACGGATAATGTATACGCATCGATGCGTTCTACCTTTTGGCTCAATTATTTTAGTCATTTTATTCGGGAGCGCGGAAATCTCGCGACGGCTAATTACAATTATCTCTGTTGCTCTCTTCGGTGGCCACTGTATATCTCTCGTGTATTCTCGGGGGTATTTCGCGACTATGCACGAACCCGATCATTCGTGAGGCATTAAAACGAACGGGTTTTCTCGCTTTTATTGGACGTTGAACGAGAGATATAGAAATGCGGATACGATCGAGAGAGAGAGAGAGAGAGAGAGAGAGAGAGGAGGGATAGTAGGAAAACGAGAAGACACGAGTGAGCCAGTAATAGAAAAAAATTAAAAAAATCAAGAGAACGAAAAGGGTCAGAAAAGAGGAGAGAAGAATGAAAAGGAGCGAGACGAAAAGCAAGAAAAAAAATAGAGAGAGACAGAGAGGCAGAATGAGACAGAAGGAAGCAGAGAAAAAATTAGTGAGCTGGAAAAAAAGTGAATAAGCGAAAAATGGAAAAAGGATCAGAAAATAGGAAGGAAGAAAGTGATAGAAAAATAAAGACGAAAAGGAGAAAGAAATTTGAAAAAAAGAGTGAGAGACAATTAGTTGAAGAAAAATTGAGTACTGTTACATTGGATTAATAATTGAAGAGTCGATAAAAATCCGAAATATTCTTTTTATTTACCGAATAGGAATTCCAAATATTCGAAATATTTGTCAGATGAAAATTCGAAAAATTCGAAATAATTATCAAATAAAAATTCGAAAAATTCGTAATATTTATCAGATAAAAATTCGAAAAATTCGAAATACTTGTCAAATAAAAATTCGAAAAATTCTAAATATTTATCAGATGAAAATTCTAAAAATTCAAAATATTTGTCAAATAAAAATTCTAAAAATTCGAAATACTTATCAAATAAAAATTCTAAAAATTCGAAATATTTATCAAATAAAGATTCTAAAAATTCGAAACATTTACCAAATAAAAATTCGAAAAATTCGAAATATTTATCAAATAAAAATTCTAAAAATTCGAAATATTTATCAAATAAAAATTCTAAAACTTCGAAATATAAAAAAAAAAATACAAATAATTATGCGGAAAACCTCCAGATAATACAAAACCCAGTGGAATAATTTTCCACTATTAAAAAACGCTGAAAAAAAAAACAAGAAAAAAAAGTGAGAAAGAGAGGGAGAGAGGAAACGGCGCATTAATTAGCCAGTCGGCATTGATCGTTCGGTTGAACGTTGTGTGTGGCGCCTGTCGGCTATCTCGTCCAGAAGATTCGCGAGAGTCCCGACAACACGGCGAGCGTGTGTCATACGCTATCGCCTGCTCGGTGCGGATGCTCCAGCGAGCCTCTCTGGATATCGAGGGTCCGAACGGATCATTATCATTCGCTATAAACAGATTTGAACAGTTTGGCGACTTTGGGGACAGTCCCCGTGATACCCGTTATCGACTCAGTACCTGTACTCAACGTTCCACAAATTCCAATGTCTTCGAAGTCCCCGTTTGGTTAATTCCAGCTTATCCGTTCGGAATCTTACGGGGTACGTCCTCGAAACAGCCGAACGTCCCGAAACTAAACGTTTCATGAATTTAACGAGCTCAAAGTTTTCAAACACTTTCCGAACTCTTTTTAAACGCGCCGTGGTGAACCTTCCAATTAAAAACGAACTTTTCATTCACATTTTTATGATCCCCGATTCAGGAATTATTCCGATATAATTTTTTTATTTTTTCATGGTTCGCAATTACTCGTATTTCCGCGACGCACGAAAAAAACATTTTTACGAGGGTGCGCTAAGAGAGATCGTCAAATTGGAGGACAAAACGATGAGGACATTCTGACGATCGACAATTGCAACGAAACTAACAAATTCCAAATTATAAAAACGATATCCATGATTTTTTAATGTTTGGGTTTGTTTGGGTTTGAAGTTTGGACATCTGACGGTCCTTGCGAGGTTGCTTCATCAAATTAGAGAAATCCTATGAATTTCTTTGGACTTGAATTCAAAAAGTCACGTTTTTTGGGTTTGTTTGGGGTTCAGTTCCGATAAACACGCGCTTTGGATTTGTTTGGGTTCCGGGTCGTGAGAAGATCTTGAGTGATAATTGGACATAGCTTGCACGAATTCTGGAGGAGTTCCAAGGTTTTTCAAAGATCGCGATAAACGTCATCGATTTTGAAGTTTCCAGCGTTGTCGAAAAAAAAAAAAAAAAAAAAAAAAAAAAAAAAAAAAAAAAAAAAAAAAAAAAAAAAAAAAAAAAAAAAAAAAAAAAAAAAAAAAAAAAAAAAAAAAGACCTAACCGATTTTGAGAAAACTGGGTTTGAATATTCGTCCGGTATATCTCCTTAAATATCGCTTAAATCTCGAAACACCTCGATAATTCATCCTCTTCCTTCCTTCACTCCGCCTTGTATTCTCACTTTTAATATCGCCCTGAGAATCTCCGATTAACTATACGCCATCTATATATACGTATATAAATGTTAAAAACACTTTAGCACGTGGTCGAAACTCTTAGAGGAGTGCAAAAAGATTTCCAAGCGATGAAACTCTCTTTCGATACCAGGTGCATGTATATGTATATATATATATGTATAGGTTGGTGATTATCAAGGATCTCTTTATTAAATATTTCGTGCACGCTTCGTGTGGACGTCGTGCGAAAAAAAAAAACTTTTTTTTGTTCTTTTTGTTTTTTAATTTAACCGATGCGAAAAAAATCAACGGATGTGGAAGAGTGTACGGCTGGATCTTTTTACGACAACGCTTTGTTTATAGCTACGTATAAATCGAGGCGAATCTCGAGCGTGGGAAACAAAACGAACGGTGGCCTGAAAAGTCCCTTGTAAAGAAAAATTCATGGCTGGATTTCACGATTTTTAAAAAAAGAAACCTTTAAAAAAACATTTTTTATTTATTTTTCGTGTATAAAAAAACATTTTTTTTATTTTTTATAAATAAAGAAAAACATTTTTTTTATTTTTTATGAATAAAGAAAAATATTTTTTTTATTTCTTATGAATAAAAAAACATTTTTGCATTTTTTGTGAATAAAAAAAAAAACGTTTTTTTTTTCATTTCTCGTGTACATAAATAGAAAATTGTTTAAGATCGTTCGTGGATATAAATTTGTCACGATACTTTCGATTTTTGTAACGGACGAAGAGTGCACTGTTAACTAATAAATAAATGAACGTCGATGCCTCGGGATTTGAGGAAAAGTTTTGAAAAATATTGGCCGTTATTCGATAAAGTATAGATAATTTAAAAAAAAAAAATAAATACACTTCTTTAGAAATAAAAAAATTATTTCAATTAAATATAAATGAAATATATTTATATAGAAGTATAAATTGAAAGGATGGGATTTCTCACGTTACAGGTGACAACCGTACCGGAAGAGGGTGAAAACAACGGTTTCAGAATGCCGAGAGCCTCAGTCGTGCACATGACTTCGACGGCCACGAGACCCCAACACCTGTCGCAGGTAAAATCTCACTTTCTGCGTTCACCTCTGTTTACCTGCACTGGGGTGTCCCTTAAGTGGCTGCAACGGTTTTTTTTAGCAAGATTTCGGTTTTTACTCCGAAAACGAAATAATTAAATATAATAAAAATTCAATATAATGAAAAAAAGGGTATATTATATTTTATAATAATATATCGATATATCAATATATTAATATATTAATATATTAATATATATATATATATATATATATATATTCTTATACATATTTATATATATATATTACATTATATATTTGTATACGATATATTATATTGTAAAACAGTATTTTTGTTAATATTGTTTGGGTTCGTTTGGGTTTACTAGTTTAAGCGCTGCACGTAAATATTACATCTTTTAAATGTAAAAAAAAAAATCAAAACTAAATCTGAATTTATATTTATCAAAATTTCAACATCCGACTTACGGGGTCAATTTTTCTATATATATATATATTTTTTTTTTCGATGATCGTCTTTCTATCGTTTTTAAAAATTTACTTTAAATTTTCAATTTCTTTGTACTACAAAAAAAAAAAAATACAACAAATAAAAACAGTACGTAGATCGAAATAAAAAAAATACAACAAATAAAATCACTACGTCGATCGAAAAAAAAATAATACAACAAATAAAATCACTACGTCGATCGAAAAAAAAAATAATACAACAAATAAAATCAGTACGTCGATCGAAAGAAAAATAATACAACAAATAAAATCAGCACGTCGATCGAAAAAAAAAAAAAAATACAACAAATAAAATCAGTACGTAGATCGAAAAAAAAAAAGAAAAAAAAATACTTGGCTCCGAAAAATATGGGAGACTCTGATCCGCACTTTTGAACAATCCAAGGATCACCGATTACCACGAACCTGCGGAAATCCCGTTAAAAAAATAATTGTCTCTGACGATCGAAGAGAACGAGAAAAAAAAGGACCAAAAAAAAAAAAATCGAAAAAAAAAGTCGAAAGTGCAACAGCCGAAAAGAGTTTATTGGCTCGGCGCTAGCGTTGCGGTGACGATAAATTAGAGGGCGCACCGGGCGGCCCAGGAAGTAGGACATAATCTCGCCGCATCGCCTCGTAATAACGTGTACTTTTCGCGCCCCGTACGCTCGCAATTCCGTAAGTCCACGCATTTTGTGCGGTGGAAACGGTGAACGTCGACAAAAAAAAATAACGATTTACGCCCCCCTCTCTCCCCCTCTCGCTGGCCCCTCCCGCCCCCTCGAAATAATTGACCAGACTCGAAATTTTCGTGTGAATCCGCACACGCGTGGCCGAACGGAAAAACCGGATATTCCAAATGGGGTACGGTCCAATTAGGCGGGAACAGTAATGAAATGGGGTAGGATAAATGTCAAAATTTTGGGGGTGTGTGTTTGTGCGTGTGTGTTTTTTTTTTTTCCAGCGATTCGGTAAAACTTTCGAAGCGACGGAAACACTCGCCGTTCTACTGTTGTTGTTAACATTGACGCCAAAGATGATAAACAATTAATACGAATTATTGATTATTTAATTGTTAATTTTTCACTGTAAACATTTATTTGTATTTTCCTCGCTGTTTGTTTTTTAATATTTCAAGTATTGAGAATTCAACTATTGATAATAATAATAATAATAATCAGTGTTGTAAATAGTTCATAATTGAACGAACGATTAATTAATTAACTTTTTACTATAAATGTTTATTTACTTTTGTCATAGTATTTGTTTTGTTAATATTGTAAACATTGTTAATTTAATTATTAATGATGACGATGATGATGATGATAATAATAATAATAATAATAACAATAATGGTAATAAAATATTGCGACGGTAATTAACTTTCTACTATAAATGTTTATTAATAACAATAATGGTAATAAAATATTGCGACGGTAATTAACTTTCTACTATAAATGTTTATTTACTTTTGTCATAGTATTTATTTTTTAATATTTGAAGCATTGTTAATTTAACTATTAACGATGACGATGATGATGATGATTATAATAATAACAATAGCAATAATAGTAATAAAATATTGCGAGCCAAGGATTTAAGGGGGGTGAATTAGAAATACATGTGTGTCGAATAGCTTGAAATTTGCATCGAACTCCGTCATATGAAAAGTTTTGCCAGCCTGGGGCTTATACAAAACGGCAGGCCCGCCCTCTCCAAAGTTTTCTCCCGTTCAGATGGACGTAATCCCCGAATTTTCATCCCTGACTCGGCCCGAGTTAAGGCCTTTCGTGTTTATCCGGAACTCGTTTTAGGAAAAGGAGATCCGCAGTGGCGTGGCCGCGAATGGAAAAGCAAGAGAGAAGGGTATAGTCTGGCTCGTAGCCACGTCTGAAACCTCCTTCAAATTTTTGCACGTGTACCGACGCCAGCCTCTGCGTACAGTCGTTTAATCGAGTGGTTTTGAGTATTAAAACCTGATAGGAGCGTTTCCAAGTGCACCGGCGATTATGCTATGGAATTACGTAGTCCTATGAGAACCAAGTGCTCCAAAAAGCCGAGCCAGATCTCTTCCTCTCTCTTTCTCTCTCTCTCTCTCTCTGGTTGCTATTTGCATTATTATTATTATTATTATCATCGTTGTTATTATTATTATCGTTGTTTTTATTATTATTGTTGTTTTTTTATTATTGTTGTTGTTTTTTATTATTGTTCTTTTTATTATTATTGTTATTTTTATTATTGTCGTTTTTATTATTATCGTTTTTTTATTATTGTTGTTTTTATTATTATTGTAATTTTTGTTATTGTCGTTTTTATTATTATTGTTATTTTTATTATTGTTGTTTTTGTAATATTGTTTCATTTAAGCACTATTTCAATAATTATTTGCGTTTAAGTTCTAGTTCAAGTTCTGGTTTATTTAATTTTATTCTTTTTATTATTTTCACTCGAATATAAATCAAATATAAATGTAATATTAAAATAGATATTCTTCTCGAACCCAAACGAATATAATAAAATAAAAAAGACTGTGCAAACGGAAGATGTACAACAAAAGGTAATAATAATAATTCTGATATAAACAGCGAAAAGATCGAAACGTATTAAAAAACAAATAATAATAATGAATTATCTCTTTGAAAGGTGGGGAAAAATAGATGTATGTGTGTGTGTGTGTGTGTGTGTGTGTGTGTATATATAATCCACATTTCCCACGTTTAGCGATGCAACGGAACGCGGAATTTGTCATTAGGCAAGTTGCACCGAGAGTTCTCTCGTGTTCTCTCTTGGCTCGTGATCTCCGTTCCATTGCATCGCCCCGTATATTAATGTGTGCTCGCAAACGCCTCTTCGCCTGTTTATACGCGGAACGAGGAGAACCTCCTCAATCTCTCAATCCTCGCCCGCTTCCAATCCGATATTAAAGCATTTTTTCTATTCCGAATATACCCACGATTATCAAAAATTGATTTTCGAAGTCTCCTTTTTTTTTTATTTCTCAAACAAAAAAAGGACAATTTTGTGAACATTTTTTTATTCTATTTTTTTTTTTTTTATTATTTCAGCCAAACTTTAAGGTTATGTTTTAATTATGTTTTGAATCTTCAAACCGTTTGGAATAATAAATGAAAAATGTTCATTCGTATTATTAGATTGAAACTTCCAGTTTGCAATTGAAAGACACGACTTTTTTTTTGAAGATCCAAAAAGTTCAAAAACATTGTTGAATTACGTCGTAGTCGATGCGTAGGAAATTAACATTAACAATAATAATGTCAGTTATAATAATAATTGATAGTAATTATATGATTAATGATATTAATTAAATTTATAATATTTAATTAAACGAAGATTGTAATTATTCCTATGGTATTATTATTACGATGAATTGCAGATTAATTTTTCGAAAACAATTGGAAAGGTCCAATTTGGATCCAATTCTATATAGTTGATAAAAAAAATAAATATTTATAATATAAACAAATATATTATTATAAATGTTATTATTATTAAGTAATAATAACAACGTTCGATTTAAATGATTATTAAGTAGTTATTACTATTTTTCTTGTCGTAGTTGTCTCTACTCGGAAATTTATTTACTGACATCGAATACACCAACATCGAGAACGAGAACAAGCAGTTGCTTACTCGACTGTAAGATTACACTTTTCCCTCTGGCTTGAATTATCGCCCCGAGAACTCTAATCGCCATAACGAACGCGCCTTGACGAGACGAGAGTTTTAAGGATTTTATAAACATCCACAGCCCGTTATCACCCTATTTCATTTATCTTCAGAATTTATCGATACCCTCGTGTGAATTTATCGATACACGCACCACGTACTGTATTGCGCCTCTTCATTCTTCATTTTATTTTTCTCCTCGTTCGAACGAGCCCAGAATCTTGTACGGGATTCTCGTGCGGAAAAAATGCCCATACGGAATCGATGTACCATTGGTCCGTTCACTTGAGCGCGAAGTACGTGAGAAAATGTGGGCTGGGTACAATCAGCACGAACTCGCGAGAAGCGAGCGATGATTCGAGGCATTGCGGATAGCCATGATACCGTAAGGAATATGTCCAAGTCCGGTTTGTATTGGATATTCGTGTTTGGATTAGTCGGGGGTTGCGTTTGATGGGGGATTGATCGTTGGAAAGTGCAATAAAGTGGATATCTCGAAAGCATCCGTGAGCTATTGATAAAGTGTGTCAAAAGCTTAAATTTGGGACAACTCGAACCGTTGGGGTGATCCGCGTTGAAGGGCGTTAATAAAGCTGTGAGTTGTTCGCGTCATGATCGTGATGGGGGTTTTGAGTGCGCGCGGAGGGAAGGGAAGACCCTACGGGTTCCAGGCCCGAGTATACGGTGTGTTGTTGAAATGGCCTTCTCTAAACCACGCGGGATCGATAGAGCTCGAAATTCCAGAGAAAAAAGTCCTTTCCCGTTTTGCTCTACGACGAACCGTTCCGGAGATACGTATCGATCAGTGACAGCCGATCTACCCCACCCACCGAGCGCCGCGGGTGGGGGTGGCCAACCGCGAGCGCGCGGCCCGCCCCTCCACCGTCGTACGATCGCGCGCGATTGGCCATACTTTGATCGATTAATATCTCCGCGACGCTTCGTCGTACGAAAAAACGCGAAAGGACTATTCTCTCTGAAATTTAACGGGCTTGCTGATTCTGCAGAGATACAACGCAACTTTTGCGACACCACGCATATGGGCTTCGCATAACCCCCGTACGGCCGTGTGTTTATCCATGTGTGCGAGTATAGACACACGAGATCGGTGGAAGCTCCGCGGGTGCTTCGATCCTGCAGAGGACGGGACCTCTCGCACGATGAAATATCGACAGAATTTACAACAGGTGCACGCGACACCGCTTTATGTATCGGTTCGCGTGTGTCTTCCATCCACCCTTACGGCTCTCCGGCCTCTCGAAAATCGAGACGACCGAAGAAATACCATTCTCCCTTTGGTCTCGTTCTTCACAAAAATAGCAATTCAGTAAAAAAAAAAAAAAACATCGCGCAATAATCTGCCGACGGAAGACAACTTGCGACAGCCGAAACATTTTTGTCGGTATCACGTATATGGTCGAAAAAAAGATTTAAAAAACGAATTATCGGATCGTCCGACTTACTTGCGCTTGAAACATTCCACCAGTACGTAGACCGTACAGCCGGACGTTTCAACATCGTAATTTCCATACCAGCGAAGGAAACAACCAAAATGGACAAAACAAAGAGAAGCGGAGGCAAAACGACAGTGGCAGTTTTCTTTTTTTTTCATCAAGAAACGATTGGTGCGAGATGGTGAATACAAAAAAGGGTTGACACGACGAGTGTAAGATGGACACGACGAGAGCCCCACATGGCAACTGCATCGTATACAAATATATATGCCTGCAGTTGATGGTCATATCGATATAGACGTATATCCGGTGTGGTAACTCGAGCCATGAAATGTATTCCACCAGGAACGGAGTGCACCAGGGGATATCCACATTACACGCATATATACACATGTACCTTTATCCGATCTAGATGGACACTTTACGGGCTGACGTTTTGTCAACTGTAAATTTTTGACACGTCGTCTATGTTTCAACCTCTAGTATCAATTTTCACTGAAAAGTAACCGTGATTTTTAAACAATGGTTACGAACAGATCGTCGAATGTAATTACAAGATTTCAATTGTGCCAAACTTTTTTGGCACTTTGGGAATGCCATTGTGAAAGTACCGTACAGCTTCTGATACGACTTATTCACCAATCCGTTTGCTTCGATTTCTCAAAATTGATGAAAGACTGATCAGCACCTGTGCCTGCCATTGATCGAAACTAGTGTCGACCCGACGGAGCCAAAACTGCTGATTACCATCGTACGATCCATCTCATTCAACCGCTTCCAACCTATTTTCGACCACTTTTCAAAATATGACCTAGCAGCTAGATGCCTGTCTTTTGGCCATGCGATTCAACACTTTGGGACCAAAAAAAAGGCAAATGTGTCACGAATCGTCTCTTTTTAAAACTTCAACATTGCTGCCAATCCACAAAAGTCCAGCTGTTAACAAATTCGAGTCAATCGGTGTTAGAAAAGCGAAATTTCGTGAACGAAGCTTCAAAACGATTCGATAACTGAAGTTCGAGGACTGTCCTCAAAAGAGCCAAATATAAGTAAAGTAAACATTGCACGGATAAAACTGTTTAAAAAAACCGTCGTTTTTCCTTTGTACACGCGAAACGCTGTTCCTCCAGGATGCACATAGGTGCACATCGTTAAGCGGGGGTCGAATCAAACCTCGAAATGTTTAGTATTCCTCGAGCGAGGATAAAACGCGCATCTCGCTCTTGGCACGGGTACACCGGGCTTTCCAATTTGCGACTCGCAATTTGTCCACCGAGGAATGAACATGCGAATTTCTCGCACCTCCCCATCCCGCAGCATCCACCGCACTGCGGGTGACAGCGAGACAAGAGGGCTTTTAACTCGCACTACCTACATTTATATTCAATGAAGTTCACGCCGAATGATGGAAACTGGAAAATTGTTAAATATTCGGTGGCGAACAATTCCATTACTGCGGGTTTTCATTCACGGGAATGTGAACGCCGATGGAATTATGTGAAACCGGTGATCCAATGTTTTCGAATTTAACGGGGGAGTCGGGAGGTCGAGAGTTCGGTGATTCGCGAACGGGGATATTAAGGCCATGTACCACGTGACACGCGAGTGCGAGAGAGATAGTCGAAACGTTAAAAACCGCGATTTCTGAAGAATAAAACGTTTTTATCCAAAATGGCGACCGCAGGGCCCTCGGTGCCATCGTTCTGAATGCACACACCAAATTTCGTACCGATCGGTTCAGCCGTTCGAGATAACAGTGGTTTCAAAATTTCGAAGTGGACGAAGGCGTATTCGTCGTGCCCTCGAAGCGAGGCGTTTATGACGATGAAAAACAAAAAACGACCTCGATTAATCTACCAATTAATATTTACACGAAGCTACTATTTGTTGCTCGGCTAACAGGTCTTGGCGACCCTGGCTCTTTCCATGGGAACACTCTCCTCGGGACTCGCCAAAGGTTATACGTCACCCGCTCTCGATTCCATTCTGGATACTCAACCACCCCATCTCTATCACACTACCAACGACACTTGGTGAGTAATGGTACCGCGCACCATTCTTCCTAATACTCTTGAAACTATTTATTCGAACGGCATCTAGACTTTTCGATTTTATCAACCATCAATATTGATAACGTAGACAAAGCTAATGATTGTTGTCAAATTTAATATTTTTCCAAACTTGTCATCGCTGATCAAGCGTTTACGCGTTGTTTGAAGAGAATCCAAAGTTGCAATCTCAGAGTCCGATGTGATGAATTTTCAGGTTAGCATTTTCGGTTAGCAAGCAGGAGGCTTCCTGGGTCGCGTCCCTTTCAATGCTTGGTGCATGGTTCGGGGCTATGACCGGTGACTGGATAATGCGACGTGGCCGAAGGCTCGCGCTTCGCGTGACGTCACTTCCCCTCGCGGCAGCATGGATACTGACCGGTGTAGCGCCTTGCGTCGAGCTCGTTTACACAACGAGTTTCATCGGTGGTTTGTGCTGTTCTCTGATAATGATAGTGGCCCAGGTGTACATATCGGAAATATCGATGCCCGGGATCCGCGGTTGTCTCTCAGCGATGTTAAAAGTGGTGAGCCAGGTGGGCGTATTGTTATCCTACATCGCCGGTTCTTATTTGAATTGGCGGCAAAGCGCTTGGCTGGTAGCGATCGCGCCATCGATGCTCTTCGTGGGTACGCTCTTCATACCGGAAACTCCGTCTTACTTGGTGCTAAACGGTCGAGACGAGGAAGCGGAGGGTAGCTTGAAATGGCTGCGCGGTCCTCACGCGGACATCAGGCAAGAGCTGCAGGTGAGCCGTCTTCTTCTATCTCAAAGATTTTTCATTTTCCTCGAAAACCATTAACCCCTTAACCCACGGTTTAGATTCGAAGATGTTGGTCCAAAATTGTATACAAGCTCGCGCAGCGTTCGAAAAATTTCCACGACTCGTGTAACACGCTAATCCAGGCAATCGTAATATTCACTGCTGGCCCGACCATCGTACGGAGGCTATGCCCGTCATTGTAGGTCAAGGGGTTAAACCCAAGCACTTGAAACTTTACCAATCGTCGTCTCACCATCACAGATAGGACCCAATACTCCCGAAAACTCGACGTTTTCTTCGAGCGAGTCGATGACCGATCAATTCTCGGGGTTTTATCGTTAGAGATTGTAAAATTAGGTATCGCTTGACCTGATCGCAAATCCAAGAGATACTTTACCTAGATAACTTTGAAACACCCATTTTCAAACCCGAACCGTTGTATTCTGTAAAAAAATGGAGGAGAAAAATGATAAAAACTGGGAACGTATAAGCGTAAATGAGAGTTCCAGCTTTGATATCCTAATATTGGGTAGTATCTTCGAAGTAACTTGTATCAGAATACTTGGAAAATGGATTTAATCGAGTTCAGCACTACAAGTTGGTAATCGACGGCTTTGCAGGTTATCAAAACGAACATTCTTGCTTCGAGAGCGAAGCAGTACGAGCTTTCCTTCAAGAACAGCGTGATAACACCGAGACTCTACAAACCAGTCGCGATAATATGCGGCCTAATGTTCTTCCAAAGATTTTCCGGGGCGAACGCCTTCAATTACTACGCCGTTTTGATATTCCGGCAGACATTGGGAGGAATGAATCCTCACGGAGCCACCATAGCGATCGGATTCGTCCAGCTACTCGCTTCCCTTCTATCAGGTCTGTCACCAACCCCGCATCTATCCAGCAGCCGAAAAGAACCACAGATAAATCCGCAATACCGATCCAAACGTCTACCTAACGATCGCGCGTCCATTCAGGCTTCCTCATCGACATCGTGGGCAGACTGCCACTTCTGATAGCAAGCACGGTCTTCATGTCTCTGGCCTTGGCCGGCTTCGGTAGCTACGCCTATTACAACTCGATGTCGCAGAGCCAGACGACCACCGTGATGGGACAACACGACTGGATACCCCTGCTGTGCGTTCTCGTGTTCACCACAGCCCTCGCTCTGGGCATATCGCCAATTTCGTGGCTATTGATTGGCGAGCTCTTCCCCCTCGAGTATCGAGGCCTCGGCTCCAGCATAAGCACCAGCTTCAGCTACTTCTGCGCCTTCTTGGGCATCAAACTTTTCATGGACTTTCAGCAGGTACCGCCTTAAATCCATTTGGCTCTGATTCTACATCGTACGAGCCCTATCGTCCTGAGTCGTCGAAATAAACGCACGAACCTTGAGATTCATAAATCATAATCAAGTAGTTCACATAAATCAAATATTATCGTAAAGTGGGTTTCAACCCGTCTTATTCTCTTCCATCAATGAAAATCAAATATCAATATTTTTTACTTAGAACAAATCCAGCCTTGCCGGTTCATTCGAACGAAAGACTCTTTGAAGATAATTAGACTAAACTTGGAGATCGCGTCGCTTTTTATATTTTGAAAACCCCATTGGAAAGTTCCCGAAAGGGTTCCCGAACCGATGAACCATCGAGAGTAACGAAACGATGATTTTTGTGTCCGCAGGTGCTGGGATTGCACGGGGCCTTTTGGTTTTACGCGGCAATGGCCGTTTGCGGTCTTTGTTTCGTTGTGTGTTGCGTACCAGAAACAAAGGGAAAGCAGTTGGACGAGATGAATCCCGAGTACGCGCAAGCTCGGTAGTACAAGGCTACCCTCGGTGGAGGGCTCGGCACAAGTAATTCAGGAAAGCCGAAAAAAGTGTCGTCGGCGAATGACGGGGGTGATTATCGGAGTTACGACCCGAGTATTTCGGGGATATCAGTTCCGAACGTTCGTCGAATGAATTCGAGTAGCGGATCGAATCGTCGGCTGGCCGATTACTGCGCCATACTCGCGAAGAAGACCAGCCGATTGTGTCGGGACTTGGGTAACTTCGTTCGGGTTCGGGCAGCAGCGATTATGGCACCGGATGACCGGACCGAACGATATCCGACGAGAAACGGATTGCCGATTACCGATCGCCATCGATCAACGGGTCGAACGGTAACACCGAGGATCACGGATGGCGAATCTTCGGAGCCGAGCTTCGGGAGTTTTTGCCGGACGAACGAAAGGGGCTTCCGTTACGTTAACGAAACGAGGCAAAACGGTGATCGTCAGGGATCGGGGATTCCTGGACATCGGGTCGTCGAGGAGTATCACCGTAACATCGACGTCCGGGAATACCGAGAATTGGAAGATACGAGGATGGAATCTCGGGCGTACATGAGGCTCGACCGTGTCCGTTACGGTCAGAGCCGTCGAAAAAATCGGCGATCGGTACGTCGGGAGGACCGTAAAAACGGTTGGGAAGGTCCACGGGTTTTTCTACCGGGCAGCGGTGGATCGACCACCGATCGCTCATCGGCGGATCTTCAGCTGCGAGTCGCCGATCCAACTTGCCGATCGATTTATCCCAAAAGCATGCAGGATCTTACCGATCTCGATATCGAGAGGATCCTCGAAAGAGACACCAACTTTCGCGTGCCGTTGAGCTCTTTTAGATCCAGCGATTCATTACTGGAGCTCTATAGAAGGCAACGCCGCGAAAACTCGAGCCAGGACGAAACGGACTTGGACGATTATTTGACCGTCTACAGGGGCTTGTCCAGCAGCTTTGAAAACGGCAATCGCCAAAAATCCTGCGTTCCAGGCCGAGTTCACTACGAGAGGGAGTACAGAATTTACGGCAAAGACACGGTAGCCCTCATTTATTACAAAACCTGTTACTTGTGATGCCTACCTCAAGGGTCACCGAGCAACCTCGAGATTATCGATCTCCCTCGTTTTACGAATTATATTTATTCTAAACTCCCTCATTTATTATTCTTCTTTTTTAAACTACGAACGCTGGTCGTTCATCCGCATTTACGCTCAGCCCCGATCTCACCACCGTTTACGATTGAACGTTACGACGTTTCGCTTCTCTTCTCGTTTTACTTCCGCTAGTCCTCCTCGCGTTCCTATCTCGCGTCTAGATCCGCGTCATCGGTTCAACTTACGATTATTTATGAGAAACGGTTACGAGATCGTCAGCGGCTGTAGCCAAAACTCCGAGTTGTCGGTACCGTCTTTCGAGTTTTTTTTGTTTTTTTTTTTCGATCGCGAGACTGCGAGAAAGGACGATGCGATCGCGACTCGTCCCATCATTGTCATTGTGCAAATGACTTCTGCGTGGTAGGGTAATGCCATTCCCAAATTCACTATCGTCGTTATCATTATTATTATTATTTTTATTTTTATAATTAATTAAACAATTACTATACTTTATATATAATTATATAGTATATATTAAATATAATATATTTATGTTGTATATCATATTTCATATGTACTATATAATTATATATATAACGTATAGTAATTGTTTAATTAATAATAATAGTGATAATAATAATAATAATAATATGAAGAAATATTGTTTGCATTCTAATATTATAATATTTATTTTATCATAGAAAAATGCATAAAACAAAATATTTTTTAAAATACTGATGCAGCAATTTTTTGATTTACTAGTATTTTTTGAGTAGCCCTAGGGTAACACCGAATTCGGGAATCACGTTGCCCTGCTATTCATACGTGGTATCTAAAGTTCGCGTCGTTGGAATGCAATGAAAATTCATTTTTGCCCCGATCGACCAATCTTTTTTTTCGCCAAACTTTCGCGCATCGAAATTGCTCAAAATTTGTTACGGACCCAAAAAAAAAAGAACGGCTAACTAAATTTGAAAAGATAAAAAGTCGAGAAATTTTCGTTGCATTCGAAGGATGCTTGTCGTATTGAATTGCAGCACTCGCGGCAATGAAATGGAAAAAAAAAAGGTGTTTTCTCTTCTTTTATTAGTTCCTATACTCGCTCGTTTCCTCTTCGTATAGAATTAGCGGGACTCTCGTGACATTTCCGACGGAAATATATTCATATACACATATACAGGGTGATCAATATTAAATGGCCGCGTGTTGAGCAAAAAAATCATTAAAAATGTATTTTGCAATGGATTTTGTTAAATTCCACATTAAAAAAAAAAAAAACTTTTTAGAGTTTCGTTTACGGATTTCAATGATTTTCGTTCTGCTGAACTCGATATCAGAGTCGACATTTTTTGTATTTTATTTTTGTTTTTTCAAAATGCTCAATTTTTCTAACTTACAATACTCACCAATTAATATATAAATATATATTTGTTCATTTTTTAATTTATTCGTCACGTTTGACGAAACTGGAAACTATCGGCCACTTTATAATTGTAATCTTGTATATATAAACATATATTTATATATTTCGGTCAATCGCGAAAGGCAGAACTTCCATACATCGTGCCTTCCTCAAAATGAACAAAAAAAAAAAAAAAAAAAAGAAAAAGAGATAAAGAAAGAGAAAAAGAACAATATGCAAAGACGACAATATCGAACACTTAATTGTACGAACGATTTGAGAGAACAACAAAAAAAAACATAGTATACATATATACGTTACATATATATGTATATATTCTACGCGTAGCGAATTAACGATAAATTATTAATAATAGATGTACATAAACACACAAACACACACAAATGGAACATTGGAACGCAAAAAAAAATCAATTTTTCCAATTTTTCAATTATTTTTTCTTTCCCTGACACCGGACGCCAAAGGGCCCAATATTTTTTGTATTTTTTGTTATTTTTTCTTTTAACAATAATTAACAACTTTGATCGATATAAAAAAGAAACAAAATTATGATCGTGATGAAAATGAAAAAAAAAATTTGTTGCGAAGACGTATCGTTCCAACGATGCAAATTTCAAGGTTATTCGAATCGATCTACAGGGACCTTCCGGGACGGTTTTACCTCTCACCAATTTAGTGGAAAATGATCGATTTCGATCGTTGCCTGATTTTTCGAAATAACTTCGAAATAATCGCTACGTAAAATCGCATCGTTGGAACGTCACGATTTTTTTTTTTTTTTTTGTTTCTCGTTTTAGATTTTTTCGTTCGTCTTCTTAGCTATCCAAAGCTCTGTTTTGAAATCTAATGTATTATTAATTAAAAATTGAGAGAAGGGAAGGGAAGAAACAATATTTGAAGAAAAAGAATTTTTATTGCATTCCAACGATTCAAATTTCGATTTAAAAGTCGATCCTACGCCGAGTATTGATATTCATTCAAGAAAAACAATGAGGGATTAATAAAATACAGACAGATGCGTACACGTATACAAACATCGATATATATATATTTATACACGTCGCGCCTTTAGCGGAGACAATGTAGAAATTCCGTTTCACAAGCGACGTTCCAATAACGAACAACAATGCGGGCTAAAAACTTAATGCAATTATAAGACAATATCAAGTATAGGAATACGACTAATTTTAATATTTCAATAAGCGAAATAGATTACTCTGTACCCGTGACGTTGAAGTTCGCATCGTTGGTACACAACGAAAATTCATTTTTCCTCACTTCTATCATCTTTGACGATTACTTTCATTTTTCATTCCCACATTTTTCAATTTTTTTGCAATTCCTTTTTTTTTTTTTTTTTATTTTTTTACTTCGGCATTCTCATCACTTTTGTACGATTAATTTTTATTTCTTCTTTGTACTTATATATTGTTTTTGTCTTCGTACTGATCTTTTTCAAATTGATTTTTCTATTTCTAAGAGAAAAAAAAATAAATTTGAAAAAGAAATAGAAAAATTGACGAAAAATAAAAGGGAAATATATATATATATATATATATATATATATAAGTATATGTATATATTTCCTTTTTATTTTTCGTCAATTTTTCTATTTCTCGATTTTTATATATTTTCCTCGTCCTTGTCTTTTTTTATTTTATTTAAAAATTTCTTTGTCTTCACACTTGTCATTTAAAAAAATGTTTACTTCTGTTTTTTTCTTTACATTCATTTTTTTTTTTTTTTTTTTTTTTTTTTTTGGTTTTTTTTTGTTTTTTTTTTTTTTTTTTTTTTAATTTATCAATCTATTTATTTTTCAACCAGTTTACTTAGAAGCGTACTTTACTTAGAGTGACTCCGGAATCTCGATTATGCCGGAAATAAAAAATGAAGCTGTAGGGAAGAATTAATTTTCGCCTGGTATTCAACGATTCGAGATTCAACGTAATAGCCCAATGTATATTGTCTACGATCCTCCCTATATATGTTACGATCAATACGTATACGTAGACGATCCACGAATTGAATTGAAATATCGACAATACTAATCATTGCCAAACTCGCGAGTAAGAAGCTTTAGCTTACGTTAATATCGAGACTTTTAAGGGGTAAGAAAGTACGAGAGAGAAAGAGAAAGAGAGAGAGAGAGAGAATTTTCAAAAATGAACGAACCTTTGAAGATCGTTTGTCAGAGCGCTAATAGATAGCGAAAAAGAGCGTCGAGTGGGACGATCAGCGATCGAAATTGAAATTATTTTTTGTATTTTTGTATAGTTTGTAGCGAATGAGAGGGAGAGAAAGGGGAGGGGAGGAGGGAAGCGAGTGGATTACAGTTTTGAAAGAAATCGAGCTAATGCGACTACTTGTATATATCAACGAGAAAAAAAACGAGTCATATCCTTGCCATATCCAAAATCATGTACGAGAGAGAGAGAGAGAACGAGAGAAAAGCGAGAAATAGAGGGGGGGGGGGGGGGGGGGGGAGGGGGGGGGGGGGGGGGGGGGAGGAGGAGGAGGAGGAGAAAGAGAGATAAAGGAAAAATTCACATTTTTCATAGACCAAGTGTATTTACGTACTTAATTAGAAGTCAGACACGAAACTGAACAAGTGAAAAGAACGAGAGATCAGAGGGCGTTGAAGCTTGCATCTCGTTTGGGTGCGACGATGCGATTTTTTTTTTCTTTTCAATGTTTTCGACACCTTCGATACTCTCTGTTTCTCATTTCCCGAATTGCTTTCAAATTTTTTTGTCCATTTTTTTTTTCAACTAAAAAAAGTTGTAAACAAAATATTTTTTTCAACTAAAAAAAAATTGACAAATGAATATTTTTTTCAACTGAAAAAAATGGACAAAAAAATATTTTTTTCAACTGAAAAGAATGAACAAAAAAATATATTTTTCAATTATTCCAGTATTTGCGATATATTTAATTTTTTTTTAACCATTCATTGTTTATTTAATACACTCAATATCTACTCGATTTATTCAATATCTTCGATACTCACGATTTCATATTTTCCATACTTTCGAGTCGTTTAATTTTTTTAAAATATTATCTGCTTCTTCTACACCTCCAATATATACGATTTATTCGATGTTTTCGTTATTTTCAAACTTTCTTCATTTTTTTTTTTTTTTTTTAAATTTTTTCATTACGAAAACGCAAATCTGTCGAAGATAATTCGAAAAAAAAAAGAAAACAAAAAACAAAAAACAAAAAGACCAAATTCAATCGCTCTCGTTGCGTTCTAAAGATGCAGCTTCAACTTCATGAAAAAAGTTAACGAAAATCTGCACTGTGCACTTCCGTGAATTGAAGGTTCAATAATAATAATAATAATAATAACAATAATAATAATAATAATATAAAAATAATATCAAAATAATAATAATAACATAAAAATAATATCAGGATAATAATAATAATAATAATAATAATAATAATAATAATAATATATCGTGAATATACAACTAATCGTCGTGTGAATAGACACGTAAAGATGAAGACGAAGAGACAATAAAGAGGGACCCCGAAGTCCTCGCGTGCAAAACACGCGAATACGGAAATCAATTAAAAAAGAGAGAGGTGGAAAAAAATGTACCACTGCGTGGTCGTATTAAAAGTATTCGATAATTGTAAAAAAGAAAATAGGAAAAAAAAGGAACGATCCTGCGGTCATGATTCTTTCGCAAAGTGGATCGATCTCGAAAGAAGCATCACATCGATGTCCACCTTCGGTTTAAAACTCACGTGGAGCATAAAAAATTATGGAACGCATACTTTTTCATTATTGACAGAAAAATACTGTTTAAAGGGGTAAAAATGACGTTTAAGGGGTAAAAACTATCCCTCAGAGTTTTCAACGACGTTTTCAGGACTGATTTGATTTCTTTTTCCATCTTCAAACTCTCCATTGTTTTAAATAAAAAATTCTATGGGATGTGCCCCTATTGAACGCACAGTTTTCCCCTTTAAGGGTGAGCGTAATTTTCGTATTTTCACGGTATTTTTCCTGAAAATGGTTTTTTTTTTCTCGTCGATAAAAAGCAATCGCGTCAAAATAAATCAAATAGATTGAAAGGTCTTTGATGCTCGTCGCCACGAATTAAAAAATTATATAAATATGTAGCGGGTGGTTCAATTCTTTTTTTCTTTTTTAGAACAACAAAAAACGAAAAGAAAAAAAAAAAAAAAAAAAAAAAAAAAAAAAAAAAAAAAAAAAAAAAAAAAAAAAAAAAAAAAAAACAAACAAAAACGTTGAAAAACGATTTCGATAAAAAACGAAACAAGAGATAAAGTTTTCGTCGTTGAAAGCCAACGGAAATAATTGTTTTTTCAGTCCCAAAATTTGATTCGTTGACAGTTTTTAAACGAAAAAAATTGAAATATGTTTATAGCTGTTTAAAAAATAAAAAATAAAAAACAAAAAATTCAACATTTTCCTGGCATAAAAAAAAATAAAATTAAAAATTTCTTTTTTTTTTTGCACTTTCCAAAATAAAAAATCACGAATACACTTTTAGAGTGGTTTCATCTAGTGATCCACGATGAAAATGGAAACTAAAAATAAAGCAGTTTTGAAACTAAAAAAAAATAAATAAATAAAAAATGTTTATGGCAGTTTAAAAAATAAAATAAAAAATGTTCTTTTCTTTTGCACTTTTCAGAATAAAAAATCACGAATACGTTTTTATAGTGGTTTACGATCTAGTGATTTACGATGAAAATGAAAAATACTATTTTCGATAAATGGGATTTAAAAAAGGGATTGAAAACAAAAATACGTTGGTTTTTAACGATCCAAACTTTAACCCCATAAAATAACGAAAACCGAAGGTCAAGGTCTTTGCTATACCGGGTGGCCAGCTCCCATGCATATTATTCTACCTTTAAAATACGATATATATATACATGTATATATATAGGATGGACTATTCAACTTGACCATCCCAAATATATCTCCGTCACCATTAGAGTAAAGAAAAAAAAAGTCTGAAGGTCATTTGACCTGAAAAAACTTCATTTTTGTCAATGTCATTTCGTCAATGTTTGCGCATTCTCAAGGTCGTCGATATTTTTCAAACGGGAACATGTTTTTCAAAAATTTTTTTTTATTAACAAGTTTCAGCCGATATTCACACGAATCCAACGAGCTATTTTATCATGACCTTGAAACGATATCGCAGGTCGTTGAATTCGTTTCGGTATCAGCTACAACGTTTTAACGAAACGAGGAAAAAAAATGTGTTCTATTTTTAAAAATGTTCGATGACCTTGGAAATGCAAAAATATCGGTGACCTTGAAACGACCTATTTTATCATGACCTTGAAACGATATCGCAGGTCGTTGAATTCGTTTCGGTATCAGCTACAGCGTTTTAGCGAAACGAAGAAAAAAAAATGTGTTCTATTTTCAAAAATTTTCGATGACCTTGAAAATGCAAAAACTGTTGACTCGTGACAAAAATGATCAATGTCAAAAATCTTCATCAATATTTAAAGACAAAGGGAATATTTGGAGTGGTCACGTTTAACGGACCACTTTATATATGTATATATATATATATATATAAAAATACAATGTAATACAAATAAGTCAAGACAATAAATATATTCATTACTTAAAAAGTAAATATAAGAAACAAGGGTTAAGGGGGTGCGCGAATATATAAATATTTAATAGTGTGCTGGACAACACTGTGTGCGCAACGCTTTCTTTTTCAATAATATCGTTGTAAAAAATAGAGAGAGAAAAACAATGTTGAAATTTTCGTCTTCGAAGTTCAGCCGAAATGACTTATTTGATGAAATTAATCGATCTATTAAATAAATTTAATAAATCATTGAAATATTCGTCGTATGCATTTAATATTTTTATATCATATGATTTTTCAAATTTTTGGATTTATTTAATTATCGAATGAATTTGATCGTATAATTTTCACGATTATTTAATTAAATCGATTATATCGATTTAATAATTTTTGTTTCATCATTTTTATCGAATGATATTAATTATTGACATTTTTTCGAAATTATTAAATAAAAATGAAAAAAAAAAAAAAAAACAAAAACGGTTACGTTCGAACGATGCAAATTTCAACGTCACGAAGCGAACGATCGATCGAGAGAAAATCAGCGAATGGGCGACTCGAGGATGCGAAACTTTACGCGACGTTTCTTACTAAGAAAATCCTAAACGTGTAAAAAAAAAAACAAAAAAAAAAACGTGTGCACGTGCACGTATGCACACGCCTAGCCGCGCTTGCTAGTTTTAATATTTTTGTAATGATGCATAGACGGTAGAGTGTTTGTACCTTTCTTAGATACTTTACGACGATTCTCCTTTTTCCAACGAACGGCGAAATCACCGACGAAACGTATAATAAGAAAAATAGAAAAACGAAAAAAAAAAAAAATACAAAAAAATGCGAATTTCGTTGATACAACGCAAAATTACAAGAAGAAAAAATATTACGAAGTTTCCGAGTCAAATTCGTTGACTTTATCGAATGCTAAGCATTCTGTACACAACCCACGATCATATACAGGATGTCCATTGAAAACTGCGTTACACTTAAGGGGGTGATAAATTGGATCGTATTTTACGAAAATATCGAAATTTCGACCTAACGAAAATTCCACCGTTTCCAAACATTTCCAAGTGGCAAAATCTCGCGTCCTACGAGAATTCATTCCTTCATTTTCGCGGAAAATAATAATAACAATAATAATAATAATAATAATAACGAATAAGTGAATAAATGAAATAACTAAAAAATAATGATTCGTCTTACGATTCTTCAATAAGACGAATCGTAAAGAAATTAATTGTTGGTTGTAACCAATTAATAATTCATAAACGATAATAAATGCTAAAGCGATTGTAACAAACTTTGTGAAAATCAAGAGTTCGTTTGAAATATCGATTTTAGACGACGAACAGACCGAGAAATAGAACAAATCGAATACTACGTACGTTCCAACTTGAGAATGAAAACTTTGCAAAATCGATTTTGTAAAAATTCCCGAGACATTTTTCGCATGACATTTTTCAGAACTGCTTTTCGGCAGGAGAGTACTTTTCTGCTGGGGACTACTTTCGTGTTCAAACAATTTTGAACATTGTTTGAGCAGAAATAAAGATCGAACCACTTTGAACAACGTTTAAACTCAAACGACGCTCGAAACGTTTTGAGTATTAATTGAATAAAATAAATATTCGAATCAATCTAAACAAGAAATAAGAAATCCTTAAAAATCCTAAAAACGGTGACTTTTTTTCTCAGAGAGAAATTCGATATTCCAGGAAAGTGACGATCCGATTCGATTAATTATCAGTACGCAACGAAAATGCTTTTTTCGCGATCCACAATTTAATTAATCCGCATGCTCAAATCGTCCATCGCGACATCACGAAGAATTATTGACAAAGCTTCGTAACGACGACTAGCCAAAAGACAATGCGAGCAACAGAAAAATAATAATTTTCATTGCGTTCCGATGATGCGTCACGATCAAGCACCTCCTCGAGTACGACGCTGTATTCCAGCATCCACACCCTGCGCGTAACTGTGGACGATTAAAAAGAAAGATGCATTTACACCATTAAAAGATTAACACCAATAAAAACGAAAATGCTCATCGACTCGTGCGCCTTCGTGCGATGACTTCCGGTTGGCAGATCGGATCGCATTACGATCGAACTAACGAAACTGTGAAGTAGTGCCCGCCGGTCTACGCTGCTGCGCCTTTGCGCCTCTTCATAACGGCCCCTCGTCGATCCGTCAATGACGGAAGAGAGCGGCACTCGAGTGTACTTAAGAACGAACAAACGACAAGATGAAAAAACGGAGCGAGTTATTGTAAATGGTTAGGGAATTTCGAGGAAGCGAGATTAGTCCGAGGATTAAGGACACGCAGTGCGGTCTCGAAAGAACCAATGCGTCGCGCGTTTGTATAGATTACAAATCGGCGTATGTACGTGTATTTCTGCACGAGGGAATATGCATGTGTATGTACGTATGAGTGTATGTATGTATATAGATATTATTGTCAAATAAAGCAACATTCTGGACAAATACGCTGAATTCTCAGACTTTTTTTTAGTTTTTGTCTACTTTTTCCTTCTCTAGTACTTCCTTCGGTCGCATTTGTTTTTATCGGCACTTGGAGTTGTTTCTATTTCTAAAGGATTTGGTTAAATTTTTAATATCTGGATTCGGTCTGTTCCGTTGCGTTCAAAAGGATCGACTTGAATCGCTTCATTTACGCTTTCTCAGTGGTTGATTATGGATTATTTGCATCAATGTGAATTCGTAGAGGACTTTCCTTTTGTATTGATTTTTTAATCATTTTTATGTTCTGCTTCAGGCCTTTCGTCTTTTCTCATCTTTGTTTCCCGAAGCAATTTTTGTAATAAAATACAAGCTTACCAAGCTGAGGAACGGACATGTAAGTTTCACAGTCGACGAGGAACTGCCCGGTTTGCACAGCACCCAGCGCCGATACTCTCTTGGTCAGAAATTCTATTGTTTGAGGACCGGTGCGATTCTCCGTCATTGGAAATTGCTGTAACCTACGAAGATTTAAAAAATGCTGAATACGGGTTATGAGATATCCCTTTGGTTTCGTAAATCGCGTTTTTTTTTAGGTTATGAATCTCCAACGAGCATCGCAAAGTAGGAAATATTGCAGTAAATTTTGGTGATACGAATTTTCATTAGGCTCGGGAAATATCGAATTTCCCATTTTCTTTTTCCTTACTTAATAGAGTCTGCATATATATATCTATTTTTTATCAGGCATAATAATGGATAATAACGAAAATCGCCAAAATGTGTGAATTGATCGTGGATGAACATTTGTGCCGACAAAAGTTCGACCGTATTCCGGCTAACCTAAAAACGTGACGAGAAAACGTGACCAGGGAGAAGATTGAAAGTACGCGATGTCAAGCCGATCTTTTTGACGAATGTAAAACGCAATATGAGTTTTTCTACTTACACGGTGACTCCCATCGTCACGGTGCGATAAAACACGAATAAATTCCCCGGAAAAGTGAGGATAAAACACCGCTGAAGCGAACTATTTTGTTTACGACGCGGGCAACTGTTCGAACTGTCAGACCGCCAAATACATCATGACGGCCGCACTTCCATCCTGGAAGATGGCGCCAGTAACCGCGTCGAGTGGCGCCATCGTGCAGTCTCCGAGAAAAACTATTAGACACTCGCGAATTCTTCCACTTTAGGGTTCTTGCACTTCCCGATATTTTTGATATACTAATTATATTCCCACAATTCTGATACGCAAACAGCGGCTATATACTGGTATATATATACAGAGTGACTATGTACATGCACAACTTACGATACTCCTGAAATAGCGGATTGGGCGTGAAATTCTGAATCGAAAATATTCTAGACAGGTTTTTTGCATTTCCTCTGCCTAATTTTGTACTTTCGACAAAAACTCGGGCATATTTGTAATCAGCTGAAAATTTTCGATTAGACATTCGACGAATATAATCGAAATTTCGTCAAACGCACCGAACACAGCAAAAAAATCGTGTTTTTAGTAGTTTGTTACGATTTTTTGATGGAAATTTTGAGTTTTGGGGGAAATGAATGGTGGATTCGTACTCAGGGGGTCAAGTTACATCGTAATGGACCATTAAAAAAAATATTAAAAATCCAAAAATTTTTTTGATTTTTGGAGGAAAAAAGTTTTTTCCCTAAATCATGGATAACTTCTTTTCCTTTGGGATTTGACACTCCACTTTGCGCTCAATCTCTTTGTTATGATTTCCTCTTTAAAATGCTTTTTTAATCATTAAAATCCGATGGTTTTTCGATTTTTGGCAGAATTTCAAAGTTGGAC
>JAPYZI010004020.1:0-15240 GCA_030523105.1 Ophioninae sp. A BG-2022a | reverse complement strand
AAAAAAAAAAAAAAATAAAAAGAATAATAAATACGAAAAATAAAAAAACGACGATTTCTCGTTTCGTTCCGGTGACCTCGTTGTTCCTGGCATGAAAGAATCGTCATTGATTTGTGCACGCGAGAAGAGTGCGTACACCCGGATTAGTTGAGACACGCCGCCCGTTAGTCGTAAACCGAATGACATAAGACACCCCCCCGTGCTGTCTCTCGGGCGCCATATGATCGTTTCTGTCACGTGTCTTCCTCTCGCTCCCTCTATTTCTCTCATTCTCCTCGTTTTTCTTCTTTCTACGTATCTCGTTCCTTCCCCTCCCACTATCCCGCTGCGCTTCCTCCTTCCATCTCTCTCTCCTCTTATTTCGCGTCTTCCGACGTCCTGTGCACTCCCGCGCCTTCCTCCTTCCCCCACTCTCAACCGTTGCCGCGAATACCCCCACTCCTCTCGTATATCTTCCCCCCACTCTTGCGCCACCGCCCCCGCTTCGTTCGACTCCAACACGTATCCTATCGATGCCTCCCCCCCCCCTCTTCGTCATCCCCCTCCCTTCTTCCGTCACTCAACCAACACCAAACACATCGCGACAGAGCTAACGCGCAGGAACGCCGCTCGTATAAATATATTTCCATTGCATCGTCGCTGTACTCAACGTTACGTGGACGGAAGCGTCTCGGTAATCATCTTTTGCTCGAGAAGCGCGCGAGGGTCGTTCGTAGCTACGTCCGGGCTCGAAAAATCAACGAGTCCGTTTTGGAAAACTTTTAGCACGACTTAAACGTTACGCTGGATACGTTGTAACCATCCGCTAAGTTCAATTCCATTCTTTGTATACGATGAATACGAGTAAGAAAAAAAAATGTAAAAGTCATTATTTGAAAAAAAGAATCGTTGCAAGTGCCGATCAACTTTGCGAGACTCTAGAGAGGTTCCAATGACGCGTATGGATTTGTTGGGAATTAAAAGACGAGGCCGAATCTTGATGCTTGTGTCGATCACCGTTAGGTTGATCCACGATTTATGGAATCGTATCATCAATAATCAAAACATCGTATAATGTACACTGTTCTAAACAGTCTCTCAAATTTTTAAATCGAACGTGTTTTTCTCGGCTTGGTGTTTTTCAAAACGGTGTCTACTCTCAAAGGAAGAGTTTGGAAGATATCTATTTCCAATTTTGAGTGAACGTTTTTAACGTCATTCTCTATGGCGTTATGAAAGCGTCTTTATTTTAATCTTCATTTTTTTTTTACGAAAAACTATCGAGAAAAGGTCCCATTTTGATACTTTTTGTTCAAACCGCCGCCATTTTGTCAAATTAAAAATAAACCTCTATAGCATGATAGGGACTTTCCTACGGAGTAATAATCTTTTTGAAATGTTTGTGCCAGATCAAAATTGCGGCACGCAATCGTGAACATCGTACAGGACCTTTTTTTTAAGGTGTCACTTCAATAATTTATTTAATTATTATATACTAAATAAATGAACGTAAAAAAATCATTTTATATTCGGCATTAATGTATTTATTTATAAAAAGAAAACCAGACCGATTAGTTTATAACAACATTTAAAAAAAAATCCCGTAAATCAGTGATATTTCGAAGGGTCACGATAAGACGATTCCTTAATCAGTGTGCGCCACCTATGTCGCATTGTACGTGAAACGGCATACACTAAAGTGCGCGCGCGCGACAATTACTATGGATTTGAGCGCGTGTAGGGGCCGCTCCTCAGCGGCTTGCATAGATCGTGAGTTAAGCCTCAAACGGATCTGGATGGCTGCGCACATGAGCGCTCGAAGGAGGGTGCAACTAAATTGCACATCTGCAATGAAATCAAATATGCAGAAAAAAATATTCAGGAATTACATGTTTTATCATTAACTTCACTAAACAAAAAAAGTCGTTTAGGATGTCCAAATTTCTTCAACGCCTCGTCAATGAATTCAGTATTTTTCTCCTTTTTCTACGAACGTTAAGGATGCACAGTTTAGCGTCTGCCATCGGTGCTCGATAACACGTTTTTTACACTTTCCAGAAACGTTCATTTAAATACTCGGTTATTTGAATTTAGCATTAAATAGATACGACGTAACTGCTTAACATTTACCTATAATTGTAAGAATGAACAGTCATCAGTATTGCAAACACACCTCTCCGAAAGTAATCTCGCCCCATGACTGTTCACTCGATGAGATTGAAGTTCGCAACGTCGGGCGCAACGAAAATGATTATTTTTCAATTTCTCTATTTTTAAAAATCGTAATCGTAAACGAGGTACCTCAATAATTATTCGAATCTTTATAGTGATAATCTATCGTTCAAATCTGAAGAAAAATATTTCGCAAAATAATATAACTATGGAAATAAAAAAATGAGAACAATATTTCATTGGATTGCAACGACGCGAACTTCAAGTCCATGTTCACTCGTGCCTCAACGATCGTAAGACGTTTACAGGACGGTATACCGAGCAAGAAGCAATTTTTATTCGCCGGTACTATTCCATTCCCGAATTCCCTTGGTGTTGAAGCTAAACGTAGTTATTCCTTCTACCAACCCGGGACCGATCGCACGGTCCCGATAGTACAGTCTGTAAAAGCGGCGGTGGGGAGGGGGGGCGTAACGGAATAAAGAATTTCTGGGCTTTCCGAGTGGCTGCACAACCGCGAGAAGCTAACGAGAGAGTTGATGGGAAGTAATGAAAGCGGTCTGCGAAAAACGCGACTCTCTGTCCCGCGTTTTGCCTCCGCGAAAGCATTGAAAAGCGAACGCTGTCGGGAACGAAACGGCTTCCCCTCTCTCCCCGGTCCGGTACGTCACTCACCGGGAGACCGTTGCCTACCCCTGCTGGGAGATTCACCCACGTACCCCCTTAAGGAACAGTTATTGGCATTGGCACTTCATCATTCGGATGCGTATCTCCCACGGGATGGATCGAAGCTTGAAACCCTCGGCATTCGCCGGTTTGCCAACGACTGGCGCGCCGCGCGCCCCCGCGTTCTACGCCTGCGCGCCGCCGTCTTTTTTTCTCTATTCCCCCTCTCCTCTCCTACCGCCCCACTCTCGCGCACGCGCGGATCTACGAGGCGCGCGGTAAATTTGTGTGTCGCTGTGTGTTCCGTCCGTCGACGGGGCATAACTCTCGTCTCGCTCGCACGGCCACGCGTCCCCACCCTTACGCCCTTTTCTTCGTCACCACGATCGCACGCGGCGTGTACCATGTACACAAGAGTCACACACATGCCCGTAGTTTACGGGATTTTCTCTCGAAAAGCGTCGACGGAGGTTGGTAAGCGCATGTACGTGTAGTGTAAGCCTTTCCTACGAGCATATCGACGAGCGAGACCCGAGCTTTCGCGAAATCCACCGATCCTGACCGACCCTCGCTTGCCTTTCCCCCTCGCGGTGGTGGGGCGACTCGTCCCGCGGAGTGGGGGTACGGAAGGGGTTCCCGCTCCTCTCGCGGTGCACACACCGATCAGCGTGCCCCCTCTGTCTCTCCACCTGCGTACGGAACTCGCGGACGAGTCACAGTTGCGTTTAAAGAGCTGAACTGGCCGGAGGGCTCGCGTACGATATAACTCACTAAACACCGCACAAACAATATCCGATTAAAAGAGAAAGAAAGAAACAAAACAAAAACAAAACACGAAAACCCGTCGATAAATATAAATCGTATTACAATCGATCCGAACATACGCGCGCGACCGGTTAATTTTTGATTATTTTGTTTTTCGTAATCTAATTCACGCACTGTCCAATTTTTTTCACGCGCGAGACCCCCGATAGTGCTGCAACGGAAACACGTGACCTCTTCCACATTATCCCGGAAGTTTCAAGGCTGCAACCCCCTCGGTGACATTCAACAGTTTTAACCTACTTCCCACCGCTGTCCAATCGAAACGAACGTTTCACCGGAAAAGTTTATTTCCCATCTTCCATCATATCCAAAGTTAACTCTTTACTTTGTGCGAGGCGGCGAGCGCGGAGGGGTGGGAGATCTCATACTCGCGTATACGATGAAAAAAATACGAAAATATAAGATAAGCCCTAAAAGAGCGATTGTTTGACGTTACGAGGAAGGAAGTAAAGAGTGAAGAAATATGGAGACAATGCACAATACGTGACACGAGACCTCGTCACGTTTCGAGGGTCGCACTCGCTTCAACGACTACCGATGAAGACACCCACGTGTGTATATACGTATACGTTTCACATGTGGCCCATAGCGCGTGCGCATCGTTCTCTTTACCGTCTTCTGTTTCGTCTCTATCCCTTCCCCCTCTCTCTTTCTCGCGCGCTCGCACTCTCCAGATTTTGTCCTTTGTTTTTTTTTCGTCCTCTCTTTTTTTTTCTCGTTACACGCGAGATCTCGAGATTTTGAGGAAACTCGAGGAGCGGCCGAGCGAGTCTCCGATTTCTTTTTTTCACTCTTTGCTTGTCGCCTCGACTTTTTTTTTCCTTAACAATCCGGCGAGACTAAACACGGCCGATGGGAATTCGTTGCGTTCGCGACGTTGAACACTCTTCGCGATCGTTCGGCCTAATATTTTTGTTTCTTTTCGAGCTTGCGTAACGGAAGAAAGAGCGAGAAAGTGGGAGCGGCGCTAGGGGGGCGGGGGGGGGGGAGACAACCCTTTGGTTCCCGCGTCGAGTCGCCAGCTACATAACCCAAACAAACGTATGCGAGGAAAGTTTATTTCGCCGTTCGTGGAGGCCCGCGCGTGGGTCATGTCCCAGCCAAGAGAGGTGGAAATTATTCTGGGAATAGAATAATAAAGCTCCGGAGGAACATAAACACACGGGCCTGTATACGTGTGCTCTTTTTAACCGTCAAGTTATTTGTTTATTCGCTCGAGGTGGGGGGGAGGGGGGGGAGGGCGATAACGTTACCCGGTTTTAACGGACCCGCGTAGTTTGTGGAAAAACGAACGTTAAACGAAACAAAAAAGACGGAAATCGCGAAAGTTCGCGGAAAGGACCTCCGGTACTCATCGGGAGCGAAAAATCGGCAGTTAGGATCGCGATGGGAAAATAAACCGGAAAGAGCGATATTTCATAAAAATAAACGGGTACGTGCAGCGACAAAATTGATCCCGATCGTCCATGAAGAAACGATCGGTCGATGTTGTTCCCACGCAAACTCGCAAGAGCCCAAGCAAGAGATTGATTTTTGCCGGACCGGAAGCGCGTCGAGTGTGTCCCGGAAGGAGGATTTTGGAACGCGGATATTTTGCGGAAACCGTAAAAAGGTCGTGCGCGGGTGGGATCTGAGGGGAATTGTGAAACGCGGGGAGGAAGCCATAAAAACGTGTACCAACGTATATCGACAAATTTGACTGCGAAGACTCTCGGTGCAATTAATTCGGCGGATATCGAGTCCCGCGGTGAAAGACAAACTGACGGCGAAGCCCCACTGTCGAGACTTGAACAACCTCGGAGAATCGTTTTTTTTTCTTCTCTCTTTTGTTTCGAAGTATCGAAGGAAACGAAAACTTCGAGTCGAAGCACGGACGATTTATTATTCTTTCGGTACCGGATAACCAATTGAATTCCACAATGACGATTCATCATTGAATAACGTATAAAAATCATATAATGATAGTAATAATAATAATAATAATAATAATAATAGAAGTATTATTATTATTGAAAAATATTGTCAAGACGCAAAAAATCGTAACGCAAAAGTATTCATCGAGAACATTCTAAACAATTCAATAAATAAATATTATTTCGGAAAAAACGAAAATTTGCAAAAATAATATAATAATAATAATAATGAATATCATTATAGCAATACATAATCAATAATAAAATTGGCACGAAGATAAAGTGTTTTGAAATTGATAATTTGAATTTGAAAAATAAAACAACGATAATTTATAAAGAATATTAATGAATAATTATGTTGAAAGTAATCAACAAAGCTTATGCTGCAACTTGGAGGAATCGTTCGAAAAATCGATAAATCAATCAAACGCTTATGACAATAATACTAATACGATAATAAAGATTCGGGTGTTAAAATAAAGATGAAATAAAAATAAAGATCGAGCGTTAATCGATTAATGTTATCCTCGAAACGGTGTCACGTTTGGGTCAAGATAAAAAGGGGAAAGAAAAATATGTCGTCAGTAGTTTTTGAAACTGTCGGAAAATTTGCGAAGCTAGTGAATTTTCAATGAACGACGCGAAAGATTCTCGACGTTCTGGATTTGGCGAGCTTCAACGAATCTTCGATCCGCGGAGGGAATTGCGCGTGGGAGACCTGTCGCTCGGCGCGTCCGGCCGACCGTCCACGAGTCGTTTGCGCCTTCGGATTTCTCGCTCTGTTGCTTTTCGTGCGCGCTCGACGATGTTGCACTTTTCACGTACTCGCTTCCGTCCGCAGACCCGCCTCGCCTTTCCTAAGAATTCTCCTTTTTCCCCCCTCTTCTTCTACGATTTCACCGAACCGAAATCTTTCGGGGAAGACGCGACGAGAATGAACGGAGAAGTTTGAGAAAGACAGCCTGGAGGGAAATTCTTCGACTCGCACGTCCGTTTTCCATCGACGCCGCGCTCCTTCCAAGGGTGAGTTCGCAACTTTTATTCAACCTCGACTTTAACAGCTTTCTTCCGAATTTCTTTTACCGGTTTCCGAACGTTTTTTAAGATTCGAAAAACCTCTCGAATCCTCGAAAAGTGTTTCCGGTGGAATTTTGTTTTCGATATTTTTTACGATCTACGATTTTCTACGGGAAAAATAAAAATGTATTTACGATTTTCGAGCGCGAAGTTCGAAATTCGCGAGAGTAGTAATGTGTCAGTGGAGCTAAAAAAAATTATGTAAATCTTGGACTTAGGATTTTTTTTTTCAATCGGTTTCGAAAAATTCTTGAAAATATTCTGGTGTTACGCGAAGCTCGGAAAATTTCCTACCAGTACCAAAATTCGATAAACCTCGCGGAAATTTTCGGCAATCCTCCACTCCGTAAAAAAGCTGCGATATTACGGGTAGGGTACACGAAATCCAAATTACTGAAGGGAGTTTCAAAATTCTGAAAAACTTTCGGAAATTTCAAGGGTCTTAAAAATCTTGAAACAAACACGGGCTTCGAAGAATTCTGTACAACCTGCAAAAGGTCCCTCATTTTCTTTATAATCAAACTCAAAAATCCCCAAAAGGGAATTTTAAAAGTCTTGGTGAAATTACGAAAGTTTCGATCATGTCCCAATTTTCTTTCGTCAAGACGTTTCGTAAAATTACCAATAACGAATGACCCAAAAAATGCACTAAACGCCCAAAGATTATTTTATCAAAAATTCATGAGTTTTCAAAATTCCTGAAATTCTCAATGTCTATAATTCTCGATTCAGACAAATCTTCATATTCGAAACGTTCGAATTTTAAATGGGCTCATTTCTGAAATTCCGGCAGTTCTGAAATTTCGGAAATTCTTTTATGTCCGAAGTTCTTAATATCCGGAATGCTTTGAATTTGAAAATATTTGAAATTCTTCATTTTTTAAGTTCTCAATTGGATTATTAAATATTCTCCAAAATTGCCGGCAGTAATTGTTGAAATACTCAATCTTTTCAATTACGAATGAGTTATTAAATTTGATTTAAAAAAATCAACGTAAACAATTTCGAAAATGCTTCGAACGATCGGCTTAAAAAAAAATTGAAATCAGATTTGTAATATTTTTCAGATTTTTCAGAAAATAATAATAATAACAATGTTAGTCTCTGAAATTTTATTTAATTCTCACTTAAATGCAATTTTATTAAATTCGATAAAATGAAAATAGCTTGAAAAGGATCGTTCGTGTAAATTCATTAAATCTCGAACGTCGAACATTCCGTGATAACGTCAAAGCGAAATGTCAGTCAAGCCTGCGTGTTCGGATGTCGGGGTGGAATTGAAAAGTAAACGAAAAAAAGGATGAACAAACGCAAAATGACGATTCGTTGATGAAGAGGGGTGGCTGGGAACGTAGCTTCTAGAACTCTACGAAGATTGGTAATTTTCGCGAAAGTTAACCGAATTGAATCGAATTATGTCAAGCGTGCGGAGTATACGCGGTAGGAATGACGTCAGCCTGGCAACTCGCTGAATTGGCGAGAAATGCGGTTAATACTCGTCACACTCGTGTTTCTCGATTCCTATACTCTTAGTAGTACTCCCCTTCCCTTGGCTGGAATCCCCTCGTTTTTTTCCGTATCCTCATCGGGTCTCTTGCTTTATCGGATTATCCGAGCTTTTATTGGTATCCAGATCTGACTAGGGATAAAATAAAAGAAAAAGATAAAATCCAGAGAGTACACGATTTCTCTACGACTTAACGCAAAGTAAATTGTTTTGTTTTGTGCAGGGCATTTCGGATACGAGTATTTGTGGAAATAACGGTTTTCAAAATGACCCCTGATACATTTTTAAAAATCGTTCCAGATTTTCGTTCATCAAAAAATTATCAATGTTTATTTTGATATACGAGGTTTGTTCGAAAAATAAGATGACTTTTTATTTTTCTCGAAAAATATTTATTTATTCATGGATATCTATTTTGTCACCCTCGAAGTAATTCCTCTCGGGTATAAGACAGTAGTGCCCGAGCTTTTTCCAATCCTCGAAACGTGTATAATCTTGATATCTATCAAATACGAACTAAATATGTAAAATGGCTGTCATCACCATACGTTGGAACCGAAATTTGAAAAGTCACTTTATTTTTTGCAACAAAACTCGTAAATCAGATATAAATAATATATACCTTCCCTAATTATTCTTCTTAAAAAAAAAATGATCATTTTCCTAAATGATTCCTTTTACGAAAGAATTATTATTTTCCTGACATTATTTTCTGATCGAAGAATAAATAATGAACAAATCATTCAAAAAACAAATGATGAACACATTTTTCGAAGAACAAATTATAAACGAATTATAAGAAGAACGAATGATGAACAAATTAATTTGAAGAACAAATTATTTCAGATGTCATGAATAAAATGAATTGTTCGACACTATTTTCAATTTCGTTCCAAATGATGTTCGAACGAAGTAGATATTTGTCCCCCGGAGTGTTGGAGAGATGGATAGATGGGAATCTGCGCGCCTTGGGGGCACCCATCGCCCTGACAGATGGGCGCGAAAAATCAGTAAGGGTTTTCCTCCCCAAAATAATACGAGAAATTGAAGCAGCGACATTTCTGATTGCTGAACGTTAATTAATTCCGAGGTTGGTGGAACGCACGGTCGTTTCGCGTTTACCGTGTGCCGGGTTCGTTTTCATACGACCGTGTTTCCGTTATCGAGACAGCGGCGGGCGTTTGTACGAACTGACGCCTGCGGAATTTACTTCTATGCCTACCTGTCACTGTTACCAGCCGCCAATCAATTATCGCTACTGCGAAGATGGTTGCGAGTGTGCGACGAGTCTATTCGCGAATCCACGCAAACGTACACGTTTATGCGCGATATGTTTACGCGAAGGATCATATCTGCAATTTGTTTGTATCATTTGAGGGATGATTCGGTCGTGACGTTCCGCGCGTATTCTCGCACGTGTGTTTTAGAAGGGCATCGCGTTACGTTGCCGTGCGAACACCGCCTGTATGTATTACGCAACGCGTATTATCGTTAACCAACGCGTTCTGTATGTCGCCATTACGCAACAACGCGATTCTTATGGACAATCGTTGTTTGGTTCGCGTCGAGTGCTAGCCGATACTGATGCATCGGGATCGTCATTTTCGATTATCATTCATTGGGATTTCAATGGTGAATGTTTCGCGGCGATTGAAATTTCAATCGAGCATTTTCAGGAACGGATCATTCGTAAATTCGTTTCGATACTAGTTTTCAGCTGTTTTCGTTTCTGTTGTTGTTTTTGTCAAGCGTTGCACCGATGGGGACGCATAAATCGTGATCCTCGAAGAGGTCGGTATTGGAGCCGCGAAAGTGTCCAGCTTCGATTTAGATCCATGGTTGATAAGTGATTAGAAATTTTCGTCGTTGGAATGGATTTTTTATTTCCATTTGTTTTTCTTATTTTTTTTATTATTTTTGTTGATGTACAAGTCATTTCTTTCGGCGAATTGGAGTACGTGAAATAAATTCAGTGATTTTTGAAGGTTTACGAAATTTGGGAATTTAGAAAAAATTCGATGTATTCCAGGTTGATACCGCTTGGTCGATGCGAGTCGATGGAATTCTAGAATTCTATTTGCTTCGCTGGAAAACCGTGGAAAATCCGTTTTCGATAGAGGAGAATCAAGATTAGCTGAAAAATGCTCAGAGAAGATGGCTCCACTAACTTTGAGGACTCGTAGTCGAGAAATCAAAAAGCATTCATTTTCATTGCAAACGAAACTTTAATTAAATTCGTTATCAAATTTTAATAGTAATCCTCTCAAAATCCACAAACACGATTGGCCATCTCTCTCATAGTGTCCATGTGTGATGGCCACTGAGGTCGTGGGGATATAACCAGAACTCTTTTTTTTTTTCTTTCTTTTTCTTCCTCGTTCCATCATCTTTTGTCTCTCGGACTTTTCTCAATTTTTTTGCCTTTTCTCTTCCTTTTTATTTTTCGCTTTTCAAAATAATCTTCAGGGGTCAAAAGAACGCATACCTGCTAGACCAGTTTACGAGCCCTGTTTTATGTACTTTTACATTTACGGACCTTTTACTGATATTTTTTTATTATCTTTTCGTCCAAGAAAACTCACTAACACTTATTGCCAGATGTTAGTGAGTTTTCCATAGGCCATCTCTCCCATAGCGCCATCTTTCTCGGACTTATCCTACTCTGGATTAGCTAGCTGGTCGAGTTGTTTAGTTTGGGTTAATAATTTAGTTCGTTCGACTAATTTCAATTCATTTAACGCGTTAACTCAGCTGGATGGAACCTTGATACGATTAATTTAATTTAATACTCTAATACGCCTAATGCAGTCGAATTAAAAAATTAATCTTTCAAAAAAAAAGACATTCCTCGATAAAACTCAACACAAACTGATAATCACGTCACGAAGAGGACAAAATAATAATATTGAGCGGATCAATGATTTTTTTATTGTCTTTTCCGAAACAATTATAGAAACAGTTATTAGCGAGTTAGATCGTTACGAATGACATCTATTTACGACCAGTCGAAATTTGTCTACTGGCCATGTCTCCGGCAAAGTTATTTCCCTCGGACTTGCCGAAACGCTATTAAAACAGCGATACAGAAGCGACGTTATAGCCAATAGTCGTTATAAGGCGTATCCCTATTTGCAATGAAAACCCGTTGTAACGACCTTCGGATTTTGTCGTTGCAAACGATACCTTAAACGGCGTCGTTCTAAGCGGTTCAGACTTTAATCAGCATTCGAAAACTGATCCAAGATGCATTTACAGTCAGGTTAATTGCGATCAAGTTTCGTAATTAAAATTAAAAAATGAAAATTCCAGAATTCGCACTTTAAACATCAACAGCAGTAATAATAATAATAATTACAACAACAACGAAAAGCAACGTCAAAAACGAAAACGGCAATTATAGTTGTTATACGATGATAACAATTGTCGTTATTACTTAAAACAATGATCATTAATAAAAAACATATTATTAAACAAACCCAAACAATTCTTAATTATTATTAACGTTTTTCGAGATATAGATATTATATTTAGTCGTGCCAAAAACTAAGTAGTACTCAAAATCGTTATACATTTAAATATAATATAATAATAATAAATAATAATATAATATAACATTATTATTATTATTAAATTATATTATTATTATTATTATTATTATTATTATTATATAATATATAATAATAATAATAATAATAATAATAATAAATAATGTAATAAACATGTTTAATATAATTACTGGTTGAACATATTATTTTCATGTTCCAATCAAGTCTACTTCGTCCGTACATATTTTATTACCCCCTGCTTAAAAGTTCACGAAACTTTCGTTCCCCATCCCACGGGAATAACCGTATTTTCCGGGACAAAAAGTATCTTCGTCCGTAATAAAAGTTATCGCGATGCCAACATGCATCAACATCCAACCAGTACTTACCACGTGACGCACACGGAAACAGACGGTACACTTTACAGGGGAAAAAAAAAAAATTCAAAAGTTGCCATTTTAGTCTCGACATCGATAACGATGTTTAACTCAACTATAACTTTCGAAAAATATTGAATGTCCAGGCACGGAGCCAGTTACAGTTTCATTATATTCGGCGCATGCATTAATCCGTAGCGAAATTCGAGTAAATTTGAAACGTGGCGAAATTATGCATAGATCCAACGTGTATCAATGATGTATAGATATATCGAGCCCGTAATAACATTTTGCATTGGGAAAGCTGCAATATGTTTTTGCCGATTTGTGTACGCATCGATTCCACTGATATTTCCATTAGGCGTATAATATTCGTCCGCGTTGTGTGTTCGCCTCGCGTTACCACCGACGGCAATTCGATCAAGCACGTACTCGATTCGCCTTCCGTAATATACGTGTTTATATGTCTTACATATACGTAGACACACACGCGTACGGGCTAACCGGTAATACGACCTATTCCTTGAAAGGGTCATTTGTAGAGGTCATTCGAAGCAAATTGAGAGCAAATCGACTAGGAATGAAAATTTAATCTTTACTGAGTTATTACGGGTTATTCCGGGTGCAATGTTTACAACATTTTCGGACTCGTTATCAAAAACATGAAATCGAGAAAGCGCAGTTCACTTTGTATTTGATACTGTACTGAAAGTTAACAAATGTATAATGATAGTAAAATAAAAAAAAATAAAAAAAAAAACAAAAAAAATTGACGCCAAAACCCAAAAAATTCATAAAACATTTGTCATTCAAGATCTTTTATTTCTGAGATTTTATAGTATTTTCGTTACTCAATTTTCCGTTTTCAATATTATCATTTACGTGTCAGTTTAAAAAAAAATCTGTATTGAATATTCGAAGTAGAATATATATATACATATATATATATATTTTTTAATTGATTTCGGTCATGTTTCTAAACATTTCGAAAAAAAATGGTAAAATCGTCATAACTCAGTAATTACTAAATTTTGATTCCTCCTAGTTAATAACGTTTAATTTGACTTAAATGACCTTTAGAATGACCCCTTTCGTGAAATAAATCGAATTACCGGTCACCCTAGATATATATATTTATATATATATATATATGCAACCCCTCGCGGTTTTAATCGAGAAATATGTTTAGTGGTCGACTTGGCACTAGCCCAGGGGATGCACGTGCCGCCTCGAGCGTGAGTGTGCGTGCGCGTATCAGCGAGGAATCCGTGGAGCGAATCCTCGCGCGGGTTGGTGTATCGTACACGTAAAGGCTCGGTACTCGCGGAATGGTATTACGAGCGAGCACATCGTGAAGTAACGGTTACTCCCGTATAACCGGGCGTATACGGTAAATCATTCTACCCGTCGCGTCTTTCGGTTTTGCTATGCGCGTCCTAAGGAGATCCTTGAAACGTCCCTTCCACTGTAAAGTCACGAGTACAGTTGGAATCACATCGCCGGCCCGTAAACCGCTCCTTATTCAAATCCTGATAGTATATTAGACACTAAACTGCGCAAATTATCGGTCGTAAGTAACAAAGGTGACCTTGAAACGAAACTTGGCTCGCTGTATCTTTCAACGTCCAAGAAAAGGACGAACGGTGAATAGCCACTCCGGTAAATGGTTACACCCAGTTACAAGGCCAAAAAATATCGTTTTCCATGAATTTTTTTTTTTTTAGATGATTTAATTTGGTCGAAACGAAAATTATTCGGTCGAATAGTGGCTTCTATTAGCTTTAGATCAGCATTTATTATTTTCATTAATAAAAAATGAAAATTAAATATAAATAAAAAATAAATATAAATAAAAAATGAAAATAAGAAATATAAACGTTGCTCCCGGAGGAAGCCTCCTGAAAATCCTCGAAAAAAAAGTGTCCGGCATTGGGCAAAGTATCTTCAATTTGGATGATCTATTTTAGATTATTCTAGATATTAGATTCTTTTAGAAGCTGTTGCAGGACGGAATATCTTGATGGATAAACTTCCGTAAACGTATTTGAATTTATACGTAGTAGTTTATTTTCATGATCGAACCGGAAATGCATCCAACGCGATTGACGGAAACTTCAATCTAGAATTTGGTTAGACCGTTTCAAAATTAGAGGTCAGGAATATATATAAACGAAAAGTTGGTATTGTACTGTCCTCATAAATTTGCAACGTGTTTGCAGCTGTAACGATGATGACGCGAGTACTGTACGTTTCTGTGTGTGTGTATGCTTGTGTTTTTACGTAGGCATGAGTCTTCCTGTAATTTGGGAAAATACTCGTAGTCTAATTTTCCTTAATAAAATCAGTTCAACGTGTAGCGAATACGGCCTCATCTGCTTGGTATTCCTTGTGGGATGCGGCGTGTTATACGGACGCTACAGCGTAACTGAACAAACTTTCTTGTACAGAACTATACCCGGATAAAACAATGTTAAGACGGATTGCTTACCTCGACATCAATGAAAACCGTGAAGTTTTCGGTGCGTTGCCCAACTTTTAGGAACTTCACCACTAGTCGGGACAATGCTCGAGGAGGCGAAATTTTTTTGCCCGTCTTTTTACAAATTAAACTAATTTGTCGACAAGCCGCTACGAGCGTCCCGTCGGAAATCATAACAGAGATTTATTGTGTTATTTTTCAGTAATATTAAGAGACAATTCTCGGTGGTAGTTACAAACTGGATAAATGGGGACAAGAACACGCTTCTAAAACATTTACAATTGTTTTTAGTTTCGTATTGGATGACTTGTGGTTGGAAATAAAATAATAGTTTTTGTTAACCTAACAACTGATAGAACTGGATAATATCAATGTCGTAACAATAATAGAAGGAACGTGATATTTCAACCCAATGAAATTTTTCAAGGACTTCGACTCGTTGGATTATCGCTTCTAACGATTCCACCTGGAAGTTGTGGTTACAAAAATACGTCTTCTGGTCATATTTCGTCGACTACATTGTCGCTACAATAATCTCTTTCCCCCATTAACGCGGCACGCGTTATTCGTAGCATAAACGTTGAGTTTTAGAATAAACAAATAGGGGAAAGTAGTACGAGTTGATCCCCCTAAGCGGGAATCGCTGTGAAAAACATACTTTTCAAGTTAAACCAACAGTAAAGACGATTATTACTAGTAT
>JAPYZI010004019.1:0-29749 GCA_030523105.1 Ophioninae sp. A BG-2022a | reverse complement strand
ATTCTGACATCAACTTCCGGTTTGACCCAAACCGGAAGTTGGCAAACCGGAAGTCGCAAACCGGAAGTTGATCACTTTTCGTTAGCAGCATTCTGACATTAACTTCCGGTTTGATCCAAACCGGAAGTTGGCAAACCGGAAGTTAATAACTTTTTGTTAGCAGCATTCTGACATCAACTTCCGGTTTGATCCAAACCGGAAGTTGGCAAACCGGAAGTTAATAACTTTTTGTTAGCAGCATTCTGACATCAACTTCTGGTTTGGGCCAAACCGGAAGTAACAAACGCTAGTGTTCCCACGTAGTGTTTCACTAATAAACAATTCGGCCAATACAAAAAAGTAATAAAAAATAAAAAATACCGGTCTCGGGAAGCGAGCTTACACCCTCACGAACCATAGTCATGAACGCTACCAACGGGAACATTTCCTCACTTTTAATAGAAATGCATTACTATGTACTTATCGTCCGCGATCGAATTGATGATTGGCTTACTGTTGGGGATAATGCTTATCGCCAGATGAAAGTACGATAATTCATGTAATAATAATACGAATATAAGCATTCACTATTGACGAAGTGTTTCACGAATAAATATTTCGCCCCATACAAAAAAAAAATTAAAAATAAAAAGGTGCCGGACCCGGGAAGCGATCCCGCGTCCTCGCGAACCATGGTCATGAACGCTAGCAACAGGACCACCGCATCATTGTAGTTACTAATGCATAACTCCGTACTTATGCCTCGCGGTCGGATGGATGATTGGTTCACTTTTGCGGATAATGCTTATCGTTAGATGAAAGTACGATAGTTAATTTCATAATAATACGAATATAAGCATTCACTGTTGACGCAGTATTTCACGAATAAATATTTCGCCCCATACAAAAAAAAAATTAAAAATAAGAAAAGCGCCGGACCCGGGAATCGATCCCGCGTCCTCACGAACCATGGTCATGAACGCTACCAACATGACCACCGTATCACTGTAGTTAAGAGTGCACTATTCCATACTTATGCTGTGCAGCCGAATGGATGATTGATTCACTTTTGGAGATAAGGCTTTATTGCTTGATGAAAGTACGATAATTCATATAATAATAATACGAATATAAAAATATTTCCGCTTACTCTCATGAATGACAATTTATTTTGCATCGGGACGGGTGCGAGTCCATTGCAAACAATTTTTCAAAACGTAGAAAAGTTGTAACTTACATTTATTATCATATTTTAACTACCGTTCGAACTAATAAAATAAGTCGTCAAAGTGCGCGATAAATTTTTCGACATTAAACGGTAACCATAAAAAATAATTATGATAATTAACAAAAATAACTAATCAAATAAGAATAAATAGTCATAATGATGAAAAAGAAAAAGCACCGAGCGCGGGAATCGATCCTGTGCCCTTTCGAACCGTAGCCAGATACGCTACGAACAAGACCATCTAATCACTTGTAGTGTGTTTGTATTTTTGGCTAAATGATATTCGCGGCTGGATGAATGATTGACTTGTTTTTTGCGTTTCTTAAGTCCGCATTTTTTTCGCAGTTTTTAGGGATTTTTATCGCAATTCTTTGGGGATTTTTTCGTTCTGTCTTCGTTAGGCATGGGACGGCATAGGCATAGCATTGGGACGGGTGCGAGTAAAGTGCAGACAAATTTGTACAAGATAAACTAGTTGTAATTCATATTTAGTGCTATATTTAAATGAACGTACAAACTATTATATTTAGCTTATTTAGCTGATCAAAATACACATTTTTTGTATACTTTAATTAGCTAAATAAGCTAAATAAGCATTGGAATCATTTAAAAGTCGCGCGGAATCCGGTTCGGTAAAAATGCTGTCATGTTATCGACTTGACCGTCGATCGGTACAGCGCCATAGAAACAGCGTTTTGCAGCCTGTCGATGTTCTGGTGAAGTCGCCGATAGGAAACCCGAGTCACCAGCCCACTTGTCTTTTGCTGTTATTGTCGGTATCTTTTTTACCGACGGCTGATAACGAGGAAATCAAACGGAAAATTCTAAAACTTGATTTGGAAAATATTGATTTACTATCACTAATTTTTTTTTAATTGTTAACAATTATTCTTGATATTCGTACGCGTTGTTTTTAATAACGCATTAAAATCTTACATTTCGCATATACATAAATCCTAATTTCAAATAATTAAATAAATCATTTCTAATTGCAAAATCCCAAACCGCTGGCAGGATTGTATAAAACCCATATGGATAAGGAAAATAAAGCAAATGGTAATTTTCGTTTTGTTCTGCGTCATATTATATTATACATTAAGATGAATATAACATGGTATAATTTTTACAATATAACATTTATGAACTTTGCACATTTGTAAGAGGACATTCGACTATTTTTCATTTCAATAGACCTATTACTTTGAACCTTCTTTTTCCTTTTATCTATCGTCCGCAATGCTTTCCGTCGAAAGAGTGTTTGAATTTCCATTTCCCTTTTCATATTTCCTTTCTTTCTTTGTACATCAGAGGATACGAGGATCGACATTGAGTCGCATCGACTCGCGTGATACAATCGCGCGCCTATAACGACGAAGTAACGATACTTTGTTCTCAACATATAAAAATTATATCTTTACAAATTTACTTTTTGTCTCATCGTGATCAAGATCGCGGTTTGAACATTGAGAAAATTCGAATTCGAAAGGATTCTCAGGAGCCGCCGCGAAATACGTCCCAGTGTCGTGTCTGTACAAATGGGATGCCCGCCCGAGATTACAATGAAGCATTATATAATTATTTTTGACACATCGAACAATTTTTATAGCGGCCCCACAAGAAGGCCCTTGCCGTCCCTAGGATTGGGCACGGGCTATTGCATTATCGACTATTTTGTCGTCTCTCGATGCGGTTAGGCTTACCATACACGAATACGCGTACATCATTAATAACGTTCGTACGCGTATACGTGTATGCCGATACGCCATCTTTATCACTCGCTATCCCATTTATCAATTATTTACAGGCTTTTAAGTTAATTCACATTTATCGCGGGACACGCCACGGCAAGCTGAATAATAATATTTCTTTTTTTTGTATTTCGTTCCCTTCACTTTTAAGTTTTCACTGTCGTCGTCGTCGTCGTTGTTGTTGTCGTCGTCAATAAGCGCTTTTAGTTTCCTTGTACTAGAAAATTGGTATAGATTACTTAAACGGATGTCTCACAATCTCGAGAACTGACTACAATTATATACAAGATAACTCGAAGAGTTCTGTCGAGTTTCCTTCCTGCGTGCAAGAAGATCCTCGATTGTGCGAACCTGACGAGTCGGACACGGTTACTCGACGGGTCGAAGATGTCGAAACAAAGAATTGAACAAAAAAATCTATCTATATACATATTTTAAAAAATACAAAAAAACAACAAATTTCGACGTCTTCGGATCGTCTCACCGGCTTTGCACTCTTTAGTATTTCAGAACTGCTGATCCGTTTTCGCCAATTGAGATGAAAACTTTCCGGCTAGTCGCGACCAAAAAAAAAAAGAAAATCGTTCATCTCTCTAAAATACATCGATCGGCGTTATTGCGTGCGCAACAAGCCCGAATTCCTGATAAATTACTATTTATAAATGTTTTATCCGTATTTTCGAGCGATCGAAAGTTTGGGATCTCAGAAACCGAGCCTCTTGAGATTCGCTCTCGCCGTAACGCTGTTCAGTCTGGACTTGTCGCCTTGCCAGCTTTTGCTCTTGTTGCGAAACTGTCGGAGATCGGCTTCGTGGTCGGGATGCTTCATGGGTCTGTATCCTTGTGGTGAGCAGAGTTGTTTCTGTTTGCGATAGAACTCTTCGTAGCCACCGCGCAAGAGATATACCTCAGGATAGTAAAGAGCGGGATAGTGTTCCTTGTTGCGTTGCCTGTCGATGTTGCGTAGAAATCTTGACAAATTGGGGCCGCGTTCCCAGGAGAATTCGCAATGAAAAACAAGTATGCTTCGCTTGTTGGATGCCGGTTGAATCTCGGGTGTTTGGGTTATTGGATTGAGAAGTATTTGCTCGATGAGATCTTTGCTGTAAAGATTGATGGCGCCCTCGATGTGGCCACCCTCGTACTCGTAGGGATATCGACAGTCGATGATCGTGAAGGAGTTTATCCGATCGGCGAATTCGCCCTTGATCAAGCCTCCGAGGGTTTCCGGTGTTATGGACTTGAGATCTTCGTGGTGTCCATCGGCGAGCGGGAGTATGCATGTTTTGCTGAAGTCACCGGTCAAATCGTTGTCCGTCGTGCTTCGATGTATCGCTGATTTGATGTGAGCGTGAGCCTCGGTCTCCGAGTGGCTCCTCTGCAGGAATGGCTTCGAGCACGGGAGGGCTTCCGGTATTTGTTGAAGACTCGATGATTTTTTGGACCTCTTGACTAGTATGGGACTCGCGTCGGTCGGCGGTTCGGGCCTTTTGAAAGATTTTGAAGGCGGCGAACAGGTCGGCGAATAGAAATTCGTTTCCCTTGGTCGATCGTCGTTGTATGCCAATTTGGCGGTCGAAGACGTCGCGTTTGGAGAACGAAACAGGCACGATCTGACTTTCGAAGCGGGCGGCGTTACGCTCGATTCGCACTTTAACGATCGCTCGTTTTGCAGCGACAACGATCTCCGAAGGACCGTCGGTTTCGTTCTCGCGAATTCCGGGGTCGTTGCCGCGTCGCACTCCATTGGCTTCTCCGAAGACGTCACTATGTGTCCCGACAACAAATTCGATATTCCGTTCGGCAATAATTGCGTACTCTCGACGAGACTGTCCATGTCTATCAGCTCGTTGAAACCGTCGTCCATGCTCTCGTAGTCCGATGATAAACTTCGAAAGAACGAGCCCGGCCTGCTCTTTGGTGTTTTCGGTGATGAACGAACCGGCGATTGCGACGGGCTTCGAGACTCGACCGACAGTTTACGGGGCGCTACACCCAGAGGCTCTACGAATCTAAAACCGTCTCGCGATTTCAACATCGTCTCTTCTCGATCTGGATAACTCGCACCGTAACCGCTGTCCTGGCTGTTCGGATCGTAATCCTCCAATGGACATCGCGACACTTTCGTCGTTTTCGAAATATATATCTGCAATGAAAAATAAACATTACTAATCAGTGAGTGTTTCCAACAGGAAGTTTACAGAAAAATATGCATTATTGCATTTCCAATTCACTTCGACTCAACAAGCATGCATGCTGCAGGTGAAAACGATATTAAAGGAGATCAGAAACAACCGTGAAAAAATCTCAATTCCAAATCCATAATGCTGTTTTTAAGCCCTGGTAAAGATACTTTAAGGACAATTTCGAACTTCCGCTCTCAGTAATCTATGATCTTTATGCTAATATGGAGATCCCGAATCAAACGAGGAAACGGTCGTTTCAGGTTTTCACGACATTCCAGCTAGTGTAATAGGGGATCGGCGCAGGCGCGCAACCAACAGATGCAAACGGAGACATGTGCTCCGATTTAACAGCCATTAGAGGAACGGGAACAAGCTGCTTTTGGCGTTACGTTTATATATATGTATAAATTCACTGTCCCGTAGATTATGCAGGCTTCACAGATGGAAGCATGTCCATGATAAGACACCAGGAAATGGTGAAAAAATTACGATAAAAGTCCGAAAGATACGGCTTAAAAAGACCAATCGCGATGCAAGGACGAATATCAGGCCTGCTGAGTCTTATATGAACGCAATATTTTTTTAAATTACAGCGCATGCTCGCGAATCGTATTTTAATTTCTAAAAAATTCTTAAAAACAAGACTTTGTTTGGGTTTTTTAAAATTTAAATTGATGAATTTTGATAAATGTAATGCAATTTTTAATCGAGCGTACTCGAAGCGTTATTAAAATATCTTTTGTTTTTTTTTCGAAAAAAAGGAAATTAACGAATTCTTACCTTCTGAGGGCTAGATACGTGGGTAATGGGGCTCGAACTGCCGTTTTCCTTGTCGACTGATGGTGAGGTAGCGTCCGAGCTGGCTAAGCGTCGCGACGCCATCGTGAGAAGACGTCGTGCCCGCGGTTTATTTTTTATTGAACCCTCGGGCGTGCTTCGTATTTTGAAGGCATTTTTAAAGAGCCTGAATAAATAAATAAAAGACAAAAACATTAATCGATCGTTCCGAAAGCCATTACGATTCAAATGTAAACAACCAAACGAAGGGTAAATAAAGGAAAGACGGGATGTTTGCGGCGTTGCGTGCATCGCGTACATAACCTCAAAAGGAAAACTAAAATAGTTCGCGCTCAAACCAAGCTGACCCACATTTTTTTTTTTTGCTCCCTTCACAATCTAAAGCCATTACGAGCTAAAAACGATCGAAAAAAAGAAATGCAGGAGGAAAAATCACATTTTTTTCCGAGCGAAAGTTGAAATAGAAGAGAGACTAGTGCGGAAGGAAAATTGTGCGTGTCAACAGCATCAACCAATGCTTCAGACAGATTTGAGAAATTAACACAAAAAAAATCTATTCTGTTTATCCGTACCAATAAAATGAATTTCTTTCGCAAAGATTAGCCTCATGAGATCCTTCCTTTAATTCAGGAAACTCGATATTTTACAAAAGTCGTTCACGAAAAATTCTTCAACGACGCGACGATATCCTTCCCTCGCGAACGTTGGCGCGCAACTGAGTTTACGAGGCGGAGTGGGGGGACACGGATCCCACTCATTTGTTAGTTCCCGCTTACACCGTTAGAAGCGCCGCTTGACCCGCCAAATTTTGAATATATATTTCGTGAAAAAAAAAGAAATAAGGAGTCAACAGTAACATTTTTGTCATTTTCGAGATGTTTTGAACTCTGCTCGGAAGGACAAATTTATTTGTAGTTTATATTCATTGTTTCGAAAAAAGAATTTGAATCGTGACTGATAAATTCGTGGGTATATTTTTCGCTGTCAATTCGCATTAATTCTTGGTTAATTTTGTTAATTCGGAATTCTTTGTTAGTATTATTAATTCGTATGCTTTGTTAAGCTTTCATCTCTCGTAACCGATGGTACACGTGTAATTGCAATTGAAAAAATAATTGAAATCAATATTTCCCCCCGACGATGAAAGTTTCCAAATCGCCACAATTTCAATTCATTTTTTTAAGCGGTCGATTCGTTTCAAATGTATAAAAGCAGAATTGACTAATCAATGATTGAACATAAAAATCGACAAGATAAAAAATAACGAGAGAGGCAAGATGACCAGAGGAATTTTACGGAATAAAAAAAAAATCGTGTACGATCTTCACCCAACATTCAGTGTTTCCGTAAACATTGTCAAAAGAAAATTTCAAATCCTGCCCGTACCCCAGAAAGCTAAAGAACCCTTCGAAAAGCCATGAGTAAATTTGGTGCCAAAATCACATTCAAAGATCAACAATTGATCGCCAATATAAAAGTCCTTTTCCCTGGTGAATCTAATATTTGATAGGAATTAAAAATCGTCCCGCACGTAATCGTTGATGAAGTTTGGATTTAAAAAAAATAAAAGTGTGATATGTTCTCTTGCATACCTTGTGCACTGCAACACATCACAAGAATCCGTAACGCTTTCCCACAGCATTATAAAATAATTTTCCAGTTCGAATATTCGAAGCGAGATAAGAAGTCACATTAAAGTAATCACTGAGTATCCCCGTCGTGTCGAGATAACCGTAAACCGAGGATTGAACAACCGTGTCCGGTAAATCGTTTGTTATTCAATTCGTCAATTGTTTCGCAGGGTTAAAACGAGAAAAAAGAAAAACGAAACTTCAAGAGCACGAACTGTACGCGACGAAGTTCGATGAACGAGTGCGCGACGAGGAATGAATGTTAGAAAACGAATCGAGCCACGAGAGTTCTCGATGAACCAACCGCAGGCTCGGAATGCTGCTCCGCAAGAGGGTGAATGCCCATTTATACCGAGAGAAGAGTAGAATGGTGGGGTTTAGGGTGAACCAATCGGGAGAGTTTCCGAGTCCCGCCGAAAGTCCCGAAGGGCGCAGCACTCGCGCGCTCAATCGACACCAACACGAAGTTCGCCAAGTGCATTGCTCGTGAGCGCCACCAGTCTCGGGGACTCGGTTACGCGATGGTCAGTAACGAATGTAGACGAAACCCGTCTCTCTCTCTCTCTCGTTCGCGTGCGCGCGCTCTCTTTTCCCCCTCTCCTTATTTTTTCCCCTTCTCCGACTCGACTGTGGGGGGGCCCTTGGTTATACGCGATTTAAAGCCTGGGAAAAGGGAGGGGAGGTTTCCCTCGGGGTCCGAGCGCGCGCACCCTTTGATCGATACCGTTCGTCCCTCCGCCTCTTCTCCCCTCTCGAATTCCAGACTGGCCTTCGATACGTCGTGCAATTTCGAAGAATCTGGCTGGTCGACCGACTGAACGGAAAGGGGTGACGGAATGTTTTCGGACTTCGATTCAATGTTTACGGCTACGGAGGGGAGCACAATAAGCGTTATAAACAACCTTCGATCCGCTATTCTTGTTAGATGCAAAAATTTCAATAACAAAGTTGACGGAGGTTGGACGTCAACCCGGGAGGATCAAAAGTGAAGCTTGAACTCGGATGTAAATTTGGCGATTTCTTTCCCCTCTTTACTTCGTGATATTGAATAATGCCCAAGGTTATACGTTGATCGATTATCGGTATTAACCTTCCTTAAAACAGTTCCAATTAAGCATTGATTGCAAAAAAGTAAGAAAAGAATAGGAAAATATTGTTTTTCGTTGAAAGTTAAAAAATAGTGTCATCTGGTATTACGTTATTTGATAACGATGAATGAAGAAATTAATCGGGTGAACTAAATTTTCGTTACAAATCGCGTGGACGTTATAAATCGTACAAGGGTCACTGTTTCCATAAACTTTGTTCCCTTTTCCGCAAAGCTCATTTTCTTGAACGAATTTTGTATTTTTAAATATCTTTGTATTTTAATTTTAATAATACTTTACTATTTTATTTATTTAAATGTTTTTAAATATTATATTTCAATAGTGTTATTATATATTTTTTATATTTAATAGCTTTTTTTTAAATGTTGCACGCATCATTCCAACTGCATTCCAAATGCACAATCGTTAAGTTTAGTCCGCGATGTTTTTTTACGTTAATACGACATCCGTGGTCTTCATCCTACTCGCGTATTCGACCACTCGTATACGCTTACCGTCTATTAGCTCTATGGGGCTGTTTACACAAGTATTGAAAATGAGGAGAAGCTTTGGGATGCAACGCGGCACGCTGCACACAGGTAGGCCCCGGTCCACTTTTTCTCTTTTCCCATTCTCGTACTCCTTATTCAACCGTGCAGCTTCATTCTCGACTCCACAATGCTCCACCTGATCACAGGAGACCCGACCACCCTCGCATTCTTCAAAGATTTTCACACGGCAGGTACATCACACTTGAGGGGGAGGGGAGAGGTTTGCCTTTCCTCGCACCCGTGTACTTCAAACTATTCTATTGTACGTACATAATGCATATGTATATACATCCCACAAAGGTCCCATAAAAATGCGCGGGTGTCATCTACCTGTCCTTACTTTCGCGCAATTTCAACCAGCAAAATCGAACACTCGACCGTGATGGAAAGTCGATTGAATATTTTGGAAAAACTTCGATCAAACAAACCCAAACAAATCGAATTATTAAATATAATTTTTTCGGTGTTTGTCACTTACAAATTGATGATTTCTTAGAATTAAGGGGTTGCTATTGTTTCAGTAATTTATTGTGATTTCGTTATACGGTTTTGTGGGGCTTGGAGAATTTTTGTGCTTTATTGTTTATGGGTTTTGTATAATTATAGGGTTCGTATTGTTTGGGCGATTTTTTTATGGCTTTCTAATATTTTCGGGTCGATATTTTTAGTATTATTTATTTAGAAATGTAATTTTGGTGATTACAAAAAATTGATTTTTTGTATATTGTGTTTTTGTGGACGGTGCGCTGAACGAATGGATGGATTTCGAAATTTTGACAGTTCTCGTACGATTCGGCATTGAAGCAGAACGTTTGCGTCGTACGGAAATATTACAGAAATTATTACGACATTCGACAGTCATTCGTTTTGCATTGAGACAAAAAAAATTAAACTTCCGGTGGATACGCGAAATCCCAATATATCCCGAGTGTCTTATCCTCCTCGAGCATCTGTCCAAATATCGATCGTTCAGATACGCTTGGAAGGTTGAAGGGTGAGAGAATAATATGCTAACGATTTCAAGCCACTTCTTAACGCGTCAAATTACAAGTACAAATTTATTCGTTTCCCGTCATATCGGAAGTGGCGATTGTACTTTTGTGACCAAGCGAAACATCAGGTAAGACACGTGAAAAGGAGTCTTCCCAAAAGTGGACAATTTGACGTTTCCTTGTTGATGAATCACTTATTAACACATTTTGGTTACTTGGCTGCTTCTGGGTACTGGCATTTTTAATACGGTTTCGAAAAAAAATGGATGAGCTCGTTTTTGCAAGTTTTTTTAGAATCGTCCAGTCAACAAAAGAGATTTGACAGCCCTTAAAGAACCCCTTAACGTTTTCTCGAACTTCTAGGTATTATTGGATGAATCGTCAAGAATAAGATTAGACCAAATTTACAAAATAAATAAAATGTATTATATCAATGTATAATATATATTTAGAAAATAAATAATTCTTCACTTTAAGTGACAGTGACAATTGAAAAAAGCTGCTTTCCCATATTTATTAAAAACTACGAAATGAATAATTAACTACAAGTTAACAGTTTGTAAATACTAAATCGATTAGTGAACTTTTTAAAAATGATTGACTGATTTTTATTATTATTTTATTGAGAATTATATTATTTGTTTAATTATAAAGATTTTTTGAATATCCATCAAATAATATCTCGTGTCGAATACGAGGAGGTAGGGATAGGAACGAAAACGCAAAGTGGCATTCCTCGTTGCTCCCGTTTCGAGGAGTTAGCAACTTTGTCAAAGTAGAGCGAGGGGACACTCGTGATGTCGTTGCAAAGATTCAATTTTCACTGACACATGCAAGGGGCCCAGTGATCGTTGACCCGAAAAAAAGCTGACAGTTTTTTTCTTTTTTTTTTTTTTTTCGTTGAACAAATAACAAAGATGGAGCCACGCTCCCAGACTTTCAGTCACACGTAAGCATCTGTGGAATCAAACCGTAGAATTCTTGATTTTTTACGAAAGAAAATATTCTCCCCTACCCTTTTTTTTTTCTTTACTTTTAAATCTGAAAAAACAATTTTTTCCATCGCTTCTTCCAACCCTCGCGTATCCAGAGACGAGCTCAAAAGACGACGGTCAAAAAAGGGGCCACGGACTGACCACGGAAAATAACAGATTTTCCATTTGAACTTTCTCAAGAGAACGGTGAAAGCCGAAACGGCTTTTCACCCTTAATAACGTTGAATTACCCTCAGAACGGTCGAACAATTTGTTGGAATTAACTTTTCTCTTTAATCACATTTTTCTGTTTATTTATCGGCTATGTTGGAATCGATATTTCAAAAGGGGACTCTGAAGCAGACTTTCGTGCCTCGATATTTTTGGCACAACTAGAAATGAAACCAAATTCGGACTGATAAACGAATAAAAAATATATATTCTATATCGATTAGCAGAAAAACTGATTTTTCCAATGCAAAAAATGAAAAAATCAATAAAAGCATAAATTCATGACAAAAAAATAATGTAATTAAGTAATTCTGTTTAAAAAATTGAAGTTGACCGATCCATACGCTTATTTTATTTCATAAAATTAAACATATTTTATTAAAAATATTGATATCGTTAATTTTACTTTTTAATTTTATTTTCCATTATTATTTTGTGTCCTAATTTTGCCCTTTGGAAGTATTTTTTTCGGTCCGATCGAATTTTTACCAAAAGATGCTTTTTTCAAAATACCTCGAGTTATCCAAGTGTCGAAATCAAGATAAACGCGAACGTCCACGTGGTAGCGTAATCACGATTATCGAAGACGTTTGTTTTTTATTTTATTTTTTCATTCGTCATCAGTATTGTATGTCACGGAGAGTTTCTCGTTTCTTCGCGAAGGCTGAATAAATAAGAAATGATCGTAATCGCATAATTGGTCGGCAAACATTGAGGGATTAACCTCGACTCGCGCGAATACCTGTGAACTCTTCGGATGAGTTTACACGCCATCTATGCTGACGTACATATCTGTATCCGCATCTGTATACATAAATATATCTATATATAAAGGTATTGGTTGGTCCTTTTTCGTTCTAGGATGCCCCAAAGTGCCACTCAAATTTAAAGCTCAGGTAAACCCAGTCCAACCGTCGTTGCATCCAAGAAACTATTGAACAGCACACTGAGCTTTGAAGCAAGATGGCTGATGGATTCAAAACGTAAATTAATGAACTAATTTATCTGAGAAGTTGGAACGATCGGTGGATCGAATGCTCAAAGTTTAAAAAGTGCAGTAACAGATATGGGAAGGTAATTTGGGATACTGTTTTATTTCAGCCCTCGAATTCTTTATCATATTGAAGCTCGAAACGTCTGGACGCAACAAAAATAATAATAATTTAATATCTCTATTTTTTTTTTCTCACTGAAATCGTGAGTAAAATACCGTGAAAAAAAAATCTGAAAAAAAAAACAATCCGCCAAATAATGAATATTTCAAAAGATCATCGGTATTACAAATATCCTTTCTAGCTCCTGCGTTAAAACGGTGTAATTGAAAAATGGATTTTCCAAAGAAATTTTTATCGGCGTATTTTTGTACAATGTTTTTTTTTGTTTTTTTTTTGTTTTTTAGTATTAATCGTACAACGGAAATCGTAACGAACGAAAAACGACAGTTCCGGGAATAAAAATTGTCGTCCCTTTAATTCAACGGGGAACCATAATTTCGTCATTTATTATTCATGAAAGCCTCTGTACGAAGACGAGAATTCATTGATCTTCGCGATAAACGGGACGATCAATTTCCATAGAACATTTGAGATTACTCAATCGAAATTCAATGAAGGGGAAAAGGAACTTAAAGCAGCTGACCATCGAGCGAATTGCGATTAGATCGTTCCGTCTCTCGGTCATCATCAGCTGCACGCGCGACGTTAATCTCGTGAGAATCGTTAGAGATTTCCGAATACGTTCTCGTGAAAATTTTTCGACGCAACTTTCTGAGCAGAAAAATGTTTTTAACTGCGGGGGAAAAAAATGGAAAGGGGCGGACTGGAGTCTCGGTGATAAATATCGATAAACTTGCCAGGAGGATTCGTCGGGGAGAGGACCGAATAAATTGATTTTGCTCGGTGATGAGAGAGATCCAAGACAGTCAGCTTCATCTGCTCTCACCGATACATTATTTAACCGTTTACGTACGGATTTTTCAAGCACTGCGAAAGGGGAACCATTCTATGAAAAAAAAAATGTTTTTTCTTTGTTGTACGTTTTATTTTTCGATCGCCTTGAAGTTTAAGATTTAGAAATGTCGTATGTGAATTTTATCCTGATATTAAACAAATTGTAATGGAATCGTCTGAAGAAATACGTTAAATTTGTTTCCACACGTTACATTTCGCTAAAAGTTAAAAACGAATTACGTTGAATTAACGTTAACAACGAATGACCTTAAATTTCTTTTCCTTTCTCAAAAAAGAAAAATCAACTGTCAACTATTCTTTATTTTAAAAAATGCTCCAGTAAATTTAGCGGTTTTTCACAATTTTATAATTATTCAAATCGCTATTCGCGTAGATTCTTGTCAAATGGAATTTAAATTTCAATCTATTTATTCGTGCCCATTATTTTTCACTTTACGATGTATCGTCTCAAAAAACTGTAAAGAAAACAATTAAAGAAAATAAATAAATAAACATATTGATTTCGATGTTTCAAGCAAATGGCGTGATGTGTTTCGATGTTAATGTACAATTTCGGAGTAACGACTTATAGAAACAATTTTAAATACTTCGGGATTGTCCATTTTCGAAGAAACGTCGCTTAGCATCAGCTCGATTGAAATAAACAAGCGAAGAGCGAATCTCGCAAAACGAGGGTCATATATACGTCTTTCAGGTTGGAATCCGTGACGTGTACGATATATATGTGTATGTGGTGTCCGTGTGGGTATAAAGCGAGCCTTTTGCCTGGGAAATGTTTATGGGGGTCGGGGCAAATATATCGGAAGTCCCGTGTGAATCCGCAGGGGTGAGGATCACTCGGGGTAGTTCTCGAGACGTACAAAACTGCGGCTTCCCAGAGGGGAAGATTTCTTCGTCAAGATCACTAGAAATACCTCTAGCCAATCGTTACATAGTACGAAAAAAGGAAAAAAATAGGTTTAAGGCGTTTTACTTTATATACATACGAAGCAACAACGCCTCCTCCATTTTTTTTTTATATCTCGTGTACGCGTACGTGTTTTGTGACGGAAGTTTTGGGATAGGTCGAGCGTGTGAATGCGGATCTGAAAAATCGAAGGGTGATGAAACCTCTTCCAATCGCCGATTTGCCCTTCGAGGCGTTTTGATCCTCCGCCACCCTTCTCCCTCGCTCTCTCTCTCTCTCTCTTTCTCAACTGTACATCGAAAGATATATTTCAAACGTACGAAACACCTTTACAGGTATAGATAATAGATGTTTGGTACAAAGGTCTTCGCTGATCAGATTGGCTCGAGTCATTTTTATCGGTAATGTGACAGGGCTGAAAGGGACGGACTAATCATCCTCAAACGCAACGGAATATTGTTGCATTCCTCCTAAAGTATAATTAAGAATTACAAAAGGATATTTGTGGGTTCTGATTTTTCAGTATTTCAAGATTCGGTGAATGGAAGAAATATTATGTCAAAATATATCGTAGGATATGGGTTTTACAACTGTGAAAATAAAAAATCATTTTTCATGGTGTTGCAACTCGAATTTATGGTTGGAAGGTTAAAACTGGAATAAACGGAGTTTAAAAAGTGTTTTCCTTATTTCATTTTTGTGTATTCGGTGTAACAGTAGTTTGGTTTTTTTTTTTTCGATCTTTTTTTCGTCAATATTTTTCCCTACATTGATTATTAACGATAACGATGAAATTTTTTATCGAGAAATTGGAAAAATATAGCGAATTAACCGGGTGGCCAAACCTCGCGGATGGTGATCAATGACTTCTAACTCGATGCCATAAAGGACAGGTGCAAAATAAGGAAGCGTGTTTAATACCTGTGGCGATTTGAGTGGGAATTTCCCAATGCGACGATCCTGGAATAATAAAATTCAACAGCATGACTGTATACCTCTGTCCACAGAGAATTTAGCGGCCCTTTCGCTCATTTGAGAAAATAAAGTAACGCCCATCATCAAGCGTCAAACATCTACGCGTTTGCACAGTCGCGACGCAATTAAATGTCTTTTCTTTTTTTTTTTTTTCATCTCCTTAGATCCATTATTTGTCGAACGATTTTTATTCAGATTTGAATTCTAGGTTATCGCAATAAAGATTTGTATAATTATTGAAGTATTTTACTTACGATTTCAGTGAAAAAAAAAAAAAAATAGAAAAATAGAGAATTAAAATAATAATTTGGCTCGAATCGTTGCAAACTTCAATCTTATCAATTGGTAAAGCGTTTCAACAATTCTAATTGAATTGATAAAGTGTTTTACCTATTCTAATTGAATTGATAAATTGTTTTACCAATTCTAATTGAATTCATATAGTGATAATTAGTAACATTGTTTTTATTAAAATTTCGTACATCGAGCTTTTCCATTCCAATAACGTAAGTTTAAAGAATCGTCTCGTTCCTCCCCCTATATCTATAGTTCCACCTTGTATCCTCGACACGTTTGGGTTCCTCGATCGCGCAGCTTCGCCAACGTACGTTATTGACTTATGTCGTAAGGAGGGAGGCAAAAGTCTCCTTGCAGTTGGAATCTCAGCTGTCGTTTGACTTAATCGCACGAGCGAATACGAGACGGACTCCCCTCCCCTCGTCGAAAGGAGTCTTGGCTCCGTGGGTAACTCTCTTTGGTAAAGTCTCGTCTCCTTCTGATTCGGGTGTGCGCCTGTACGAGTATTTGTGCGCAAGATTTTTCTTTGACGAGACGAGGGGGCCGGTGTTCGGACGAAAACGTCCCCTCAGCTCGAGGGGTGAGATTTCTTCGCACACGGATTGTTCCACGCAACTCGCCTCGAGAGGGTGTGTATAACTCCTACAATGCTTTTTGGCTCGAGCCAAAGCAAAAGCTGCCGCGGCGAACCGAGCTTCTCCCTTCTAAAGCCAGACGATCAAATACCCCCCATCGAATCTTACGCGCCTAAAGTACGAATTATTGCGGCCAGTCTGGGCATTCGCCACGACTCGACAAATGGATGGTGCGCGATGAAGAAAAATCGAGACAGAGAAATTCAAAGACGTCGGGCACGGGCCACCGAACGATTATATGAAAGTCATCTGTACTCCACTTTCTTACAATACGTAAGCCACGACGATCTTCCGGGCCGAAATTGACCGGAAAATTTATGACCCTTCGTTATCAATATCTAAACCTTCTTTTTATATAAACTTATTTTTGTATAAATTTAAAATCAAACGAACTCTTTACATATATTTGAATTTTATATAAACTTCTTTTTATATAGATATAAACCTTCCTTTTTCGAGATATTTTGCTAACGTACAAATTATTGTTCACTGTTTAGTATTTAATACGTTTTAATCGATTACGTAAAAAGTTGAATATTTCATCGATATGTATATTTTTCAAAATGAAGATTTCTTCAATCACAATTGTCTTTTTTGACATTCTGAAATAAAAATTCCCTATAAAGGCCCATTTTACGATGAGCTCTGCGTTGGAACATTTCGATCCGTATATGTCGATGTGCACGGATTATTGGAGTTCTTCCAATCGTAGTAAATCTTGGCAAGCATGATTTCTTTCGCGATAAACAATTTTGGCATTATCGTTTTTTTTCAATAAACCATTTATTATTTATTTTAATATTCGACCACAATGAATAGTTATTGCTTTTCGTAACTGGTCGATTTTAAAATCGTACTATCGTCGATTATCGACGTGTTTCTAGAACGTGACGTCAGACACGAGAAAAGAAGATTGCGAAAAGAAAATAAATTGCGTGAGTCAGTGAGTACGATTGAGGGGTTATATAAGGGAGGGATGAGGCCTCAGCTGCTTTGGGTGACGCGAAGACTACGCCTAAGGGTCTCCGACCCCCTCAACACACATCTGCCTGTACACCGTGTAGAGTTATATGGTACAGTAGATCAGGAACACCTATCCGCGTAAATACACATATTGGTTTAAGCCAGCAACATCTGATCAATTTTTTATGCAACACGTGACCAATCGAATTATCCAAGAATTTTATTTTCCATGCCTGAAGAAGCAAAGAATTCCAAAAATTCAATTTTTCAAGTAAACACAAAAATATTTTCAAAAAACCAATTTTCATTTAACGAAAAAGTCGCAAATAATTATAGTTTATTAAATAATTAAATCGATAATTAAATCCTGCTTAGAAAAACGAGTCCAATAATTATTTACAAATATTCCTGAGTTCCTGTTTATAAATTAATACTAAAAAATGATAAATAAATTGTTAAATCGTGGAAAATTATTGGCAATCTTTATTAAATTATTTATTGAAAAAAAAAAAAATTCTTTTCTTTTTATAACGCAAAAGATACGTTGCTGGCGCTTGATGCCTCCAACAGGTCTCGATGTCCAGGATGTCCGGCTGTAAAGACGGACATCCCCAGAAGAGATCGCACCCTCGCTGCTGATCTTTGATTTTCGTCAGAAAGAGTGCAGATGGTATGAGCATTTTTTGGTGAGGAGACAGGGGCAGGGGGGGCGGGGGGTGAGAGCATGGCGCGTGCCATCTCGAACCCATGTGTCGTACTGTTACGGGACGTGCTCGATCGTAAACCTGAGTGTGTTAGTGCTCGGTGCGTTCACACGGATGGTCGCGCACGCGCTACGAATCGAGGTGAATTTCATCGGGAGATCGCAGGTACGCTTCCAATGCACGGTGCACATGTGGAATATTGGTTTGTGTGGGTAGACGATACGGAACGATTCGAGGTATCCAGAAGATTGTCAATTATGTGTTCAGTGGACGACACTCGTCAGGATTTACGTGTCAAGATGAAAACGCCCTGAAGAGATTGGAGAAGGAGGTCCTTTGTTTTTTTAACATAAAAATAAAATTTTCAATCATTTTGAATGAATTTACAATTATTATTATCCAGGTTTAGTTATTTTTTTAGTGGAAAATAAAAATAATGTTGGTTTTTTCTTGATAATTTCGGAACTTACCGAAGGGATGAAATTTCAATCGTGTATTTTGCACGCCTGTTACTGTCGACTGAACTAGTATTATTAAAGGTTTGACTTTTATTGTTTTTTTTTTTTTGTTTGGAGAAAAGCAGCGAAAAATGTGGGTTTTTTTTTATTCTTTCTCCTTCTCGCTGTCATTTTGTTTTTTTTTTCGTGTGTTAAAAGTACATGAAATATTGTTTTTTTTTTGGCAAAAAGCAACTATAAATGTGCATTCCTTTCTTTCTTTTTTTTTCGCTGCCATTTTTTTTTTTTTGCACGTTAATAGGGTATGAAATATCTAAGCATTTTGTTAAAATATAGTTTACATTAATATGTTTATACATCAGCTCATAAAAAATTAATTAAAATAACGTTGTTTATTTTTCGAAGGCTCAAAGTGGAATTCTGCTTTAACCTTGTTTTTAGGGGCGGATCGGAAGATCTTTAAAGATATTCAACGAGGGGTTTCCGCCAGACGTTCGTACGAGTAAATTCATAGAAGACGAACGTGGATCGCAAGGATACGACAAAAGGGCCGAAGCCCAACTCTCACCATCAATAGGGTAATGTATGATGAATATAGTGAACCGGGAAAGGGGTAGCACACGCAACCACTTACGTAATACCTGTCACACGGTTCTCAATTCTTTACATACAATTCTTCATACATGAAGTACTGGTATAATAAGAGGTATGAACAAATTTTTCGGTACGTATCGATCGCAAATTCGATATATCGAAATTTATTCACGAGAGTAAACTCGTGAACGCGTGAATGCGTTTGAAACGGGTTCCCGCACGCGAAAGTAATTTTTCAGAGTATTCTCATATAGGAAATTACATGTCCCGTGGAAGTTTCGGCGTAAAGCCAAACGACCCCTTAAAAGCCATTAAAAATGAGAATGGGATCAGATCTAGATCGGATTTCCAAAATTCTTTCGTTCATTCGAATTTTCATCGATGAATGTTTTTCTATTCGCATTTTTTCGACTAATCCGATTCAACGTCAATCCGTGATCGAAGTTCTAATTTTGCGGAGTATGAATCAATTGAGAAAACCTTTGAACGATCAACCGAAAATTCGATTTTCCTCGGTATCGAAAATCTAGTTGTTTCTCGAGCTATTTTAATTTCCATGGCAAAAATCCTTTTAGAGCGTTATTTAAAATATTAAGAATAGAGTCTTCACAAAATTGCGATACGCTCGTAGGAGTAGCTTTTTCGGAACCGTCAATAAAAAAAACTTCAAAATTCAATATCTCAAAAACTATCCCGAGTCGCCAAAAATCCTTTTGGGAATAACTTTAAAATATAAATAAAAAGATCAGTGTAAAATTTGAGTACGCTCAAAGGAAGAGATTTTTCGGAATCTTCGATGAAAAACTTAAAAATTCAATAACTCGAAAATTAACGCGAGTGGCCAAAAATCCTTTTGGGAGTCGTCTTAAAATATAATACAAAAGATCCGTACAAAATTGTAGTTCATTCCGAGGCAGGGGGGATTCGGAATTTCCTCTATTGAGTCAATAATGCTTCTTTAAATCGTACAACAAAAACGAAGTAATTGAAAAACAATTAATTTTCGTAGCTGTCCATTAACGCACACTCGAACGTCACTGAAATGGGGAATGGAGTGACAGCTGTCGATGAGAGTCACTGTACGTACACGGACACATATCCATATGCATATAGGCATACATATATACATATATATACGAGAAAACGATGATGACCCCGTAACCGTAAAAGTCTAGAGAGCGCTGAGAGAGGAGACACCTTTGGTGGCGCAACGCAGCTTCCTAAACGGGATCATCATCTGTTCCTTCATGAATCTACACCCTTGCGACTCAACTCAGGAGGGTACTCGTTTCGCTCACACACTCTCTTGATTCTCCTCCTGGACCGTTTTTGCCATTCTTTCGGATATAGAACCACCGCGCCAGCCAGAAGACGAAAACGAAGAAGAAGTCGGAGCAACGGTGGACGCAGATGCAACGGCACGAGCGGGACGTCGAATGAAAAATCTGCGACTTCATTGTTCCGCTCGAATGTGTGCGTCGATACGCGTACGTATATAAATATATCGTATACACACGAGCTAACGAAATCCTCACTCGCGAATCCGTTCACGATTTATTAATTCCGTGATTTTTTTTAACGCGTCATCGCTAGCGAACGAAAAATCTGCGACACTGGCTATTCGCTAATCATTTAGGTTTGGGTTTGTTTGGGTTTGTCAACTCGGTTTCTTATTTGCTCGAGTTTTTTTATTTTTGTTTGTTAAGCCGCATTTGTACGAACAAGTTTCACACAATGAACACGTTTGTTTCGTATTTTTTAATCAATTTCGTTTTATATTTTTTGGATTTTTTGTTGTTGTTTTTAAACAAGCAAGTACGAGCAAGTTTCATAGTAATGAAAAGTATGGAAGTTGAAATTTTAATTAATCAAACGATGTTTTTGTAGGTTAAAAGTACATCAAGTATATTGAATTTTTTTAAATGTATATCAAGAAAGAATTCATTAATCCTAATAAATTTTACATCAGGATCTTTATTAATAATATCGTTAAAAATTAATCCAAAATAGGCTTTTCACTCGTGAATGTAAAGTGGAATCCTGGGTGAATCTAGAGAGCGTGAGAATTAATTATCGATACATTCTAAAGTAACAAAAAAATAAATTTTTGACATGTGTATTAAAGAATACCACGAAATACATATCCTACTTTAAAAAATCAAAACGCTCTTCCGAACGTAAGAAAATCGTGTCACAGATCGATGGATGAGGGGGGGGGAAAAAAAATAACGCGCTACCCTGGTACTTCCGGGTGGAAAAGATGACGGGGACGTGGATGGATTGATGGTAACGAGTAATTTTTCATCCTCTCTCGATCTCTTTTCCACTCGTACGACGACGAAACGCAAACAGGCGTTTCGATCTTGGGGTCATGGAGTTCATGAAACTCCACCGTTCCCTCGTACCGCGCAAGAAAATGTTCAGCTCATCTTCGCGTGGTGTAGAAGAGCTGAAAAATCTTTCGACAGATGGAATTGATTTTACCGGGATCCAATCGATTATAAATGGACAGCGTTGATCGATTAATGGCGATGATACTGATTTTTTTCCCCTCCCCTCCCACTTCACCCTTAAAACGATCGATTCTTCGTTCCCTCGTTTCTTTTTCTCCACTCCGCGCTTTCTTACCCACCGAAGCGATAGCTAAAAGATCGTGGTTTCGATTCGTTTTTTTTTTTTTTTTTTTTTTTGAAGGGGAGAGCTGCCGGTTGGCACGTGACACGTCTTCGCAACGGGCCTCGTATACTCGTGAATCTGCGAAGAAAAATGGCGAGAGGGAGACGCTGAAAGAGGAGGACAAAAAAGAACGAGTCTCTGGCAGATTTTTGTTTTTTTTTTTTCTACGGCTGTTGCGAAGGGGTTGAAAAAACGAAGACTTACCGAGGGATAAAAGGGTACACGGATGCTACGATGCGAAACAAAAAAAAAAAATCTCGAAGGTTTGGAATTTTTACTGATTTTGTATCTTGAACGAAATACAATTTTTGGCCAATCGTGTATATTTAAAAGATACAATTTTTACCTATTTTGTATATTTAAAGAAATACAATTTTTACCATTATCCGTACAAATTTCGAAACGTTGATTTTTTCAATTGCAATTTTTTTTGTTCGTATTGAGAATGAGTGCCGACGTTTTTGTGCCCTCAGAGTCATTTTAGAAACGATAAGAGTAGACTGGTCCCCGTGCTCGGATCTTGCAGTACACGCTTCTGTATCCGGTTGCGAATTAGAGTTCATTCACATACGAGGTATTTTTCACACACGTATATCTATACACATATATATATATATACACATTGAAGCCTGGCAAACAAAAGGCACTGACTCTCGAGATATAAAACGTGAAGCTATGCAAGTAGAGTCTTTTTCCCTTACCGATGTGTCATACGTATGCATGTTTGAAAATACAGCCCGTACGATCCCATTTGAACTAGCACTAAAGCCCCTTGATTGCTCATTGTCCCATTCTCTCGAGCTCGAGTGCTCGAGTGCGCGAGTTGCACAATTCCGACGTTTTTACTTTTCTGCACAGGTCGTATTGTGAGCATATATGTGTGTGTGTGTATGTGTGTGTGCCTGTGTATCCATAAACGTAAGTACCGACACGCGCGAGGACGTTAAAAATATTATTTCGGGTTAGGGCATTTCACCAGACCTGTGGATACAGGCGAGACAAAATATTGTTACCGGGCTTGGAAAGGATTACGAACTCGTTGGCTAATTCACGGCGTGGATCGTGCCCCCAAAGGGCGGTAAACTTGGCTTACTTCCTGCATCTGCGAGCCATTGAATTATGCAAGAAATCCTTCCAAGGGCTCAAGCCAATATTGGGTTCCTTCGTGTCGAAAGAAACACGTAGGAACCAATTTTTGAAGGTCGAACGATGATCGATTGAAACATTTTTTCGAACGTGAAATTCTTTGGTGAAAATTACGAAGGAAGGATGCTGAACGAAAATACAATTCTTTGATGAAAATTATGGAGGAATTTCATCCCGAATGAAAATGAAATTCGTATTAGATTTTCGAAGGGAAAACAACAATCAGAACTCTCTACAGAATTTTGTAGATATGACGAAACTCTGGGTTAATTATAGGATTAAATTCTTCATTAGGATATTACGTTAATTAGCTTTTATGATAATCGAGAATGTTTGAGATTTTTTTTGGATTAACGATCAACCGAAATTGATCTTTTTCGATCGTTTCAATGCAGCAAATGAAGTGTACGTGTACAGAATGAAATCTCGGTCAAGGTGATCGATATAAATACCTCGCAGAATGAACAGGCGCAGATGCACTTTATTTAGCGTTGCGGTTTTTCTAGGAGAAAGCGGTAGATGAGAAATCGTGGTCAAGGACGTGCCAGGGGTTCCCCCGGATACGTTTTCCTAACGGATGGGTGGAATCTCCCGCGCATCTGCGCGCGTGGATTTTTCTTCCGGATTCCCTCGATTTTCATTCCGTTTTCTATATATATGTGTATTGATGTACGTGGACTCACATATACCTTTTCCATCCCCCGACTTTTTTTTTTTCATCCCCCTCATTGACTCTTCATCTCCACCGCCGTTTCAGGCTTTGGTCCTCGATCTAATCCTGGGAAAAGACCAACTCTCTTTCAACCCCTAGTAACCATTTCTGAGCACTCGATTTTTAAATTAGAATTTTTCACGATTTCGAGGTTAACTTCCAAAATATTATAAATTTGGCCCAAACTTGGCCGGGGTTTCGCGAATGAAAAAATACTTGGAGCGGTGACCGCGTAGCCGGGAATCGGGTGCATCAGCAAACGATCGAAAATCAGCGAAAAGTCTCAAATTTCCGTATTAATTAATTAAAGAATATATTCATAAAAATCTTTTGAAGAAATAATATATTTTTTTTTTATATTCAAAAGTCTCTTAAATAAATAATATTTTTTGAAAAATTAGTATTCGAAAGTTTTTCGGATACTGAATAAAAATTGATAAAAACTATATCGTATAATAAATAAGTTTTAAAAAATTAATAAAAAATAGTGTGCGCATTAGAAAATCAAGGAATAGAAATCTATTTTGAGACGGGTTTTCCACAGTTTTTCTGTGCCCTCGATCAATATGGTGGAGGGAAGCTTAAAACGGTTGGAAACGCAACGAAACGTTAGCTCATCGAAGTGCAAATGGGGGGTGACAGGAAAGCTTTCTATTGGAAAGGATAATTCCTAATAATCTAAAAGGTTGCACGTTGGAAGTAAGAAAACTCCGGGAAACCACTGAGAATAGGGTTGAAAAGGAACATCGTAATTTAAAAATAATCGGAGAAGGGTGCGCTTCGGAATAGCGGGTAAATTCGACACGGGGGTTGCCACGAATTTTCCAGCGGCGTTACTTCATCGAGAAAACCATAACGAATTCTTCGTTTTCAGAGATCTCTCTTGTAAATGAAGAAAAAAAAAACAAAATATCAAACAGATGACACATGTCGCCTGCACGGTAATTAGCAATTCCGGTATAAATTATTTTTTTGTAATCTCGAAACTTCGAAAACCAAAAATTGACTCGTGAGTTCAAATTTAATATACTTTAATGTCTCGAATTTAAAGATCGACGTTAAAAGTTTGCATCGTTTAAATGCATCGTTATTATTCATTTCACATCGTCTTCCTTTATTTTTATTTGAACAAAAAATTATTTTTTTTTTCTACTTTGAAGTCCAAAATTTCGAGTAAAAATTTGTAAAATCGTTCAAAGAATTTTCAGAACTTAAATGGGTAAATAAATATTTGAACGATGAAATATAATTTATAAAACGAATCATTGAATGATTCCAAGTTCAACGTCATCCTGATGACGCCATGATCAAAATACTCATTTTTACGTTTCATTAGACTCAATTTTACTCCTGAACGCCCCTGATTGCGTTACTGTTCGTGAGACTCGAAAGTGGCCATTTACTTTTCTACTTTATTGCCGACGGTCCCTTCCAAAGTTGACCTTTATTTAAGGATTCTTCAGGGCATTCTGTGGGTCCACGCTGGATTGTACGAAGAAAAAAAAAAGATAGAAACGCTAATGAATTACGATTATGTAGCTGCTCGGTTGTCGCAGCTTTCACATGACGATCACCGGCGAGAACGGTTGACGGGCATTGAGTAAATTATGTACGCCGAGCCGTTTTATCCTGTGGGGCAAAAATAACCACTGATCCGGTCTCCACTATGGGACTGGATAATACGACGACGTACGTGTACTCGAAAAGGTAAGCATCTGTCCCTTCTATGGGGAGAGATATCGATATATCGATCGTCTCACACTTTTCACCAAACTTTCCCCACTCAAAAATACAGACAACCTTAAAAAGGACTTTGAAAAAAATAAAGCTGACTTTTAAAAAAGTAGACTAAAATAATAAAAGAATAACTGGACGAGCATAATCATTGAATCGTAAATTGATTATTAATTTATTATAGTCGTATATTTATTAAACATTTAAAAAAAATAATTATTTAATGTAACTTGTTAAAATAATATTTTTATTATTATTTTACTTCAATTGGTAAATTACTAGTTTGATAATTTTAATTATAACTCAATAATTAGATAGGAAAGTTTTTAAAAAAGGCTTTTTTTAAACAATTCCTTTTGCAACATTTGCTAAACTATTTCACTGTAAATATTCGTTCGTCGACCAAAAATTGTGAGGATATATCGAACAAATTTTTTTTTAAGTTACCAGCATTACAAGAAAATGAATTTGTTTTTAAATATGCACAATATTTGTTTTTAAAATGCAAATATGCAATTTGTTTTTAAATACTTGTTTTTGCTATAAATTAAAAGTATACATATACACTAAATATACATAAATTCGAATTGACAACTTCGTTTAATTTTTTAAAAATCGTTTTAAAAAAAAAACATTGCAGGAGCCAGTTAAAAAAGGAACGAAAATGTACTGAAAATCACGGGCAATAAAAGTGAACAAAAGTGTGAAATAATGAGAAACATAAATGAAACGTTTCCGAGGACCGTCACGAGTGAAAAACTCTTTCGAGGATGAATTTTACGAGAATGGTGGCAATAAAGATTATCCTGCTTTTCAACGGTTGAAAAGGGAGGTACGCGTTAAGAGAGTACGAGGAATGCTCTCGATACGTTGAATCCTAAACGGCGCCAAAGTACATTTAACGAATATATACACTCGAGAAAAAAAAAAACCCCAAAGTATTTCATTTTCATATTATTCAGTGCTAACCCGAGCAGGTACACACAAATAGCTTTCACGTGATTAACCTGTCGAAGAGAAAAATTTCCTTGCGATTCCTATAACTTCGATATATTCGGATCGACGATGAATGTTCGAACTTGAGTTGGCAATAAATCACGAGTATTCTTGGAAGAAAAGCGTGGCTATCTCGTGTGGTGGAGGAGCGAACAATACCGAGGTTCAAGTGTTTGGCAATAATCATTAGAGGTTCCCATTGAATGAACGAAATTGCAGATTTGTTCGTGAACAGCCGGAGTATTATTAACCTTTTGAAAATTTCCTCGGCATACTCATTTATACCTGCGCGGATATAAACGTGGCCAGGTATGGCCTACATTTTCCACGTGCATCGAATTATCCATGACTAAGAATTTACAGGTTCTCCATTTACCATTCTTTTTTTTTTTTTTTTTTGAAAAGGGGTTGCTTTTTATTTCCAAATTCGAAATGGAATATTTTGGGGGGAAATTATGTGATCTGGACAATAAAAATAAACGCGAAAACCCTAATTTCGTACCTCCATGAAAGGGACGTTCATTGTTCGATTTAATACACCTCTTGTTAATGGAGAATGAAATAAAGACAAAAAAGGAGTGATTCATCCATCGATATTTTCTCGCAAATTTATTAATGATTTTTCAGTGAAAAAGAATAACTGAACGATGATTTCATAGGTTACAGATTTTCGGTAAGTAAACAAATAAAAATGCAACGGGTATTTAATGCTCCGGATGAATATTGATAAAAATAAATGTATTTTATAAAAAAAAAAAAAATAGGACTGTGAAAAAATAAAAACCCGAAGAATCCTATAATAAAAGTGAATCAATAATGAAATTCTGTATTCCAAAAAAATAAAGAAATAACCAAGGCTTTAAATGAAATAACTTTAAAAGGTATGTCATTAAAAAATCAAAAGTTACAATAAAATAAAAAATCCCAGAAAAAAGAGAGCATGATTCAAATTCGCGTAGCGTTTTATGAAAACTTCAAAACATTAAGAAACATCCCAATCGATGTTTGAATTTTTCACTTCGAATTCTTTGATCCCTAAAACCGTTATAAACCTGAAAATTAGCGCGAGTGACATCTGCGTGTAGGATTCTCGCGGAGTCTCGTGCACCCGCACGCGAGTAAAGTCGTCAAAAAAAATGAAAGTCAAAAAAAAAAAAAAAAGAGGAAGGAACGAAACAAAAACACCCTCACGCGCTCGGTTCCACGGACACTTAAAAAATACAACGGCATATGTACGCGTAGAACGTCATCGAGTACGCATTCGCGGCTCGACTCTTTCGTTCTTTTTTTTTGTTTCTTAAGGGGGCCCCCAACGTATCAAAGCGAATCGAGGGACCAGACGGAGGAAGAGAAAAAGGGAAGGAGAGAATCGTAAGAATCGAGGGAGACTTTCGTCGACGTCGCGGCGCGCGTACTTACGCCTGTACGTGTGGGGGTGAAGTGTGGCCACGTGCCATACACTCGTCATGAGAGTCACGACAAGGGGGAGCGTTCGCGTTCTCGCGCTCGCGCCAGCTGCGGAAGTCAAAAGCCAAATTTCTTTCGTAACGACAAAAGTCACCGAAACCACCCTCGATACGTGAGCCCCAACGCCCCCTGGGCTTATTAATTAAAAATTCGTTTGGGGGATCGACGTTGTCTCGTCGCTCGTCGAAAACACTTCTTCAAACAAAATTCGAATATTTCTCGTATATGAAAAACGGCAAATTTGATAAAATGAATAATACAAAAACTTTGGATTTTATGGAACGGTCAGAAAACATTTTGTTTGGGTTAGTTGATTTTGTGAGTTATATATATTTTTTTATTTTTCGTTTAGAAATACCTTTGAACTCAAATTTCTGGAATTACTGAAGTAATCATTAAGAAAGTTAATTCTCATTTTTTTGTAAACTTGTAGCAACCAACCGAGGAACTGGAATTATTAAAAAATGTTAATTTCGATTTCTGTTAGCCAAGAATAGTAAACATGAATTTTTTCTTGCGTTTTTTTACGGCCATTTTGTTATGTTTCGTGTACATTTAAAATTCTACTTCGGCGATTGCTGATTATACATCGAAGCTAAAAATTCAACATTTGTTTGTTTTAAATGGTTCATTGTTTGAAGTTTCGACTGCAGCGGAGATTTTCCTAATAATCGAGGTGTTGTGTTCAAAGGGTATTTTTCTATATTCAAAGTGCACAAATTAAAAACTAAATATAAAAATAAATATAATGAATTATCATTGAAAAAAAATATATATTTCAAGAGTATATCGATTAAGCCAAACAAATCTGACATCAATATCTTCAGTCGTAATGCCGTTTAAAAAAATCATAAAAATAAACTTTTTGTCGAACAATCTTTGATAATTCCAATTTTTCGCGACGTCATTTTGTACAGAATACAAAATTACGAAGAGAAATAGAAATTAGGTTAAATCGACGTTAGTTCTCGGTGAGATTGACTTATCCTGATCCCACCAATAAAATGTACAATAAAATGAGATACGCTCGTTCTGGAATTTGCTCGTTGGCTGAAATCCTGCGGCTTAGAAGTTCGTACTTTTATAACTCTTGAACCCTTTCAGTGCGAGACTTGGTCGTTATCGATTATTCGTGCTCAATGCTGGCCTCGGGCTAGACCAACATCTGCGCCCGTATGACGTTTCCCACACGCGGTAGCAACTCGCGGACTAAACAATGCGCTCAGTCGACCTATTCGTGCATACGCATTGGCATGCCCACGTTTTCAGATGCGAGGGTGCATACGATAAAATTGCGGAGTGGCGATTGGTGAATTCATCCATAATCGATGATAATCCGATTACACTCTATTCAGGACCATTTTATTGTGTCTATTGTATAAATGTCTCGGCAATAATTATGGGATTAAATAAACAATAATTATTCAACTGTTTAAAATAAATAACGTAAACAAAATTATCGTTATCAGCTTAAAATTTGTTTGGGTTTTAATTTTTTCGTTGAAACCAAAAATTTAATCGATAATTAAATTTCATTATCAATTATTATTAATTAAATGGTTATTATATAATTGTAATTTAATTATGAATTAAATGAGTATTAAATAATTATAATTGAATGATTAATCAAACGATTATTGTTTAATTATGAAATATTTTCAACGATCATAAAAAAATCGTACGAAAGTTATTATCATTATCAGGATATACTTCCACACACCCACACATAGAGCCAATTTCAGGACAATCACCTCCGTCGTTAAAAAAAAAATTATTAAAAAAGAGTTTAAAAAAAAAAGAGTAGCAATTCACGCGTATCTTATCGGATATGAAGATAAATAATGGGGGACCGTTCGCCCAATTTATTTTTCAAGAAACGAACGAGCGTACCCAAAGCAAAGCGAGTCCGTCAGTCGGTAAAATAACCGAGCGCGGGGTTCATCAATTAGGATCCAAACGTCGACGTCGTAAATTCGCGTGTTATTTTCTTCGTTTCTCGTTTTTCTGTTTTTTCTTTTTTTGTTTCATTTTTCGTTTCGTTCTTCTTTCTTTTTTTTTTTTTTTTTTTTTTTTTTTTTTTTTTTTTTTTTTTTTTTTTTTTTTTTTTCT
>JAPYZI010004018.1:0-15261 GCA_030523105.1 Ophioninae sp. A BG-2022a | reverse complement strand
CGTGATTTTTGAGATTCCAGCAAAATGGGCCTGGGAGGTCGAAAAAATTTTTTTTCCGTTTTTTAAGTATTAAAAGGGTATATTTGATCGGAAATTTTCTGCTCATTACGAATATACCCCAGTTTTTGCCGCCACTACAAAATTAGACTGGGAAAATGCAAAAAACCTTTCTACAAAATTTTTTCGAAACTAAGACCCGTCCAGGAGCAAAGTTCCCAATAGGTATGTTATCGACGGGGCGTCTAGTGTCACGAAGAAGTTCGGCTTATCGCCGCGCAGAGGCGCGTACCACACATTCGCGTAGAGTCCTCCTATCTGTCTCTCGTAGTTTCGTGGCGAAGCAAGAAGGAGCGACAAAGTTTCGGATCTTCGTCTTCACGGTGCAATATTATCAATTTTTTTGTTTTTCGAATACCGAGAGTAGGGTAGTATCGCGTATTTTCGTGGGGGAGTCGAAGACCCGGCTAGTGCGGTGATAAGGGACGCGTATATTTCGTGAAACCTGATGTTGAAATGAAGCTTAGGCGCGTCATATATGGCACCGCTTGTAAACTACGCGGTAGAGAAAGAGTGGACGAGGAAGACGGCGAGGAGTCAAAGCCTGCCCGTCACGGGCTCTCTTCTACCTCGGATTAATAATCAATGGCTCTATTTGAGAGGAAATACACGAATAAAGTCCTCCTAGATGATACGGAAAAGTTGACGAGCGTTATTGAGAATGCAAGAACGATCGACGGACATACGGTATTTATTTTCACCCAAAGTCTTTCAAAATCAATCCAGCTATACTCTCCTATCACTTTATTTATCCTCGTTTTCTTTCCGAATCGTTTAACCGTCATTTTGTTTTGCTTCGACCGCCACCGAATCGTTCTCTTGAGCAACTCGCATAATTTCCTAGAATCGTTGCCATTCGTTGTATCGTTCGATGTGTGTTGGTATTCGTGAGGCTTATGGCGCAGCGATAGCGAAAAACAATCCGTTACGCGTTATCACTCTTCGAAGTTCCAGTGCCAGATCAACTTTCGCCGCGCAAGGGGGGGGGGGAGATACGGGCGGGTAAATAAAGTGAACGGAATTTTATAAATATACACTTTGAAGAAAGGATTATTAGAATTTAGCAAATTCCTTACGATGTATCGATTTTTTTTATAGTCAATCTTGGATTTAAAGTTTTACGTACACTCGATGTGATTAATTCACATTGCAATTAATAATTTTATGCAAACATTTCTTTTCAAAGAAGATGACGATGTTTTTTTTAATACATTTTTATAATGATAAAAACGGCACACGATAAAAACGACACAGAAGCACAAATAGGTTGTTACCAGGGAGTTTGAAGACCGTTATAATTAGTCAGTAACTTTTAACGAGCGTTACATTGTAATATGAAATAATATATATCGTATATCCGGGTTATCACTGTATCTAAGGAGTACGTGATAAGGACTCACAGGGGCCCAGTTCCGGAGAGATCTTGGCGCGTAAGCAGACGCTACAATGACTTTGTACAGCTCAATGGGGCACTATCAGTGTCGGGCATCAGTTTGCCTCTGCCGCCGAAACGAATCATCGGTAACATGGACGCCGAGTTTGTAGCTCAACGACAGATCGCCCTGCAGAATTATCTAAACGCCGTACTAATGAATCCTATATTGGCGTCGTCCTTGCCTATGAAACACTTTCTCGATCCTGACAATTATACAGCGCCGCTGCACGGTGAGGAATCCCATTGAATTTTACATCTATTATCTAATCTATCTTCGTTACTTAGATTTCAAGGATTACGAAGCTCATCGTTACTCGTGTTTCTTCGACTTCCAGAAATAGCGCTGCAACAGGTTTCACTGGCATTGCGAAGCGACGCAAATTTCGAGATCGGCAAAGCCATACCGGACATAGGATGGCGCCTACGGAAACATTACTACACAGTGAAGAATCGTCAGAACCCGAAGCACGAATTGCTCCTTGCTTGGGTCGAGTTCGGTCCGGACAAACATTTGCAGGACAAAGATATGCAAGGGGTTTTCAAGAGTCTGAGCACCCTGAAGCATCCTTATATCGAACCCATCGTTCATCAGCACGTCGCAGATACGGGTGCTTTGACTATTCGCCACTTTCATCCCAACGGCACACTCAGGGACGTGCTTTGTAATACCAAACCCAAACAAGCGTTTATCAAGAAGTACGGTAATCCGAAACAACCGCAAAGTCTCTCCACTTCGGAACTCGCGACTTACGCTCATCAGGTAAGACACCGAACGCTTCTTATCTTTCAAACAAATTTTGATCGATCGAACTTTCTATTATTACGGCTTAATGGAATATTTCCAGATTTTGGAAGCTCTTAGCTACCTCCAAGAAAAGGGCCTTCCTTACGGACACTTGCACACGGGAAATGTACTGCTGACACCTACAGGGGCCAAACTTCTGGACATTGAAAATGGCCTTCTTGGCTTACCGGCGTTTTATCGGCCCTACGTCGTTCAGAGGAGAAAACTTCACGCCACGGCAAGCTTTTATTTGTTTCCTCATCGATTTATACTGATATTGTATCATCAGTTTCGATATATTTCTCAAAATTTATAACTTTGAAATGTATAACTTCACAAATTGGCACGAAACGACGAAAACTTTTCACGGGCTTGTTTAGGGTGATCTTAAGCTCCGTAGAAACTGTTTACGGAACGCAAAACTCGCAAAAGTTTCCTCAAATTGTTTACGTTCCATGTTAAATCCGCAGACCCAAGTGGACGTTTATTCATTCGGACACGTACTGTACGAGATGGCGTTCGGGAAGCCTCTGCTCGACGCTACGTGCAGCGAGTTATCACATCCCGATCCGAATCTGAAGAACCTGCTGGAGGTAATACTGTCGCGCGAGGCGGTGAAGCAGGACCTCCCTACGTTCGCGAATCTTCTCGACCATCCGTTTCTCGATGGTGCCAGGCGAGCCGCACTTTTGGTCGCTCACGTCGAACGGCCCCATTTCAAGCTGAGCAGTCATCTCAAGGATGCCCTCGTCGAAGCAGCCGATAAAGCGGAACAGCGACTCAGGGAGGAACAAAAAGTCGCGAGACACCAAAAACGACTCGTCAAAGTACAGGAAATGATGAGTACCGATGAGGAATTGAAACGACGCAGGCATAAACTGGTTCGTTCTTCTTTCTTCATTGTTTCATTGACATTCTAATTTTTTAACGTCATTAAAGTAACTTTTCTATGTATATTTACGTAACGAAAATGTTAAAAAATAATTTTGACTTTTCATTTTGAGATTTTCATGTTTCAAGTTGAATCCATGAAAATTCGTATCAAGTCTTTTCAAATGCAATATCCATTTCTTTTTTTGCTGAATATAAATGAAAATATCAGCTTTAAAAAAATATACCTTAAGTGATGAAAAGTATTTCAATAGAAATTGGAAGAATTTAATCAGCTTATTCGTAATAAACGATAATTAACGATTTGGTTAATTCCAATTTGTCCAATAGAAAAAGGAACAGAAGTTGGCTCAGGAACAGAGATCTGCGAGTCAATTGGGGACGAACGGTGTGAAGCAGATAAATGGAAAGAGTCCTGAAAGATCGGACAGTCCAACGAGCACTTCCACGACAACGAGCGTCGGTACTCTGACACCTCCGTCTCACGGTGAGTCAATATTACCAAAAGTCACTTTCTCATCGTCAAGAGTAATACAAACGTATGTGCAATCGTTCATTAACGCAACACCGATACTAACCGTTGTGCCTTCTCGCTATTTACGAACGGCAAACCCTACGCCCAGGTGGACACAAAAGTTGATGGCGCGTGCTACATTCATTCATCTTACGTAGGTCTCGCATAAAACGTTTTCATCGCGTTTTGCTTAACTTTTACTCGTTCAGTGAAAATGTCGCATGCAAACGTGTTACTTTACGTGGTTTATCATTTTTTGAGGTTAAACATGAGTATCGAGCTGTGCTTCTGTGAATGCGAAAGGTCTTGATACTCGGTTCTTAAAAATCTTGATCGTCTATGAGAAAACTGGATTCGAAAATTTGTGAGGTTATATCGATCTTCTATGCGTACTGAATCTTACAACAATTGATATAAAAACAAAAGTATCTAACGTTCAGATACGGAAAACCGTAACTTGTAGTTTGAATCCTTTGGAAGTTAAGGTGTTTCAGTTCTTTTCTCCTCCTCAATCTTGCTATTAATCGGATGTAACCTATTTTCGAACTTAGCGGCTTAGTCGAGATATCGCGATGCGTCTCTCCAAAGCCTACAACTACACGTAGAAATTTGTGTATCTTCAGAATTGCATTGGTATAGATTGTCTCGATAACCAAATTTCCAAACAGCACGAGAATAATACAATTATTCCTTACAATCACCAAATTACAATTGAGTTCTAATAGACTCTCATCATTGTCGGCTAACACTTCGACTTAACAGCATGTAGACTGTGCATATCCCGATCTCCTTATTTCAATGCTTATTGGGCTTTCCTGCAACAATCCAATCCGTGTGCCGTTCTCTAGACAGAATGACAGTAACTGGCAAACTGGATGTTAAAGAATAACGTAAAGAAAGGCTCGTAGGACCAAAAACGTTCTTCTTTACAAGCAGGTCCGGCGGAACAACCAAATCAGTCGAGTAGTGTTAAAACCGTATCAAGCACTGGGCCACCAGCCCCGCCGCTGCCACCTCCGATGACGATTCCATCATCCTCCTCGTCCAATTCTTCTTTCAATTCAACGGGTAACAAAAACAACGGTGTCGAGCAGTCAGTAAAGAGTTCAGCGACGAGTAGCGGTAATAACGATTCGACCGGTGGTCGAGGAACGGTGCAACAGGCGTGTCAGCGTACCGCCTTACTCGGCAGCATATGCAACTTCGACAAGACTAATCTTCGCAAAGTCACCAATGGAAATCATTGATATATCTAGGTCCCAATTAGTATAATACGAACTCGTAGTCTCGAATTATCGAAAGACTACATACATAAAGAAAACCACATATAAATATATATATATATATATATATATATATATTATAAATACAGTTTTGATTAAAAGTCGATTTTTCTATCGATTTTTCTATGTGGACGAAAAATCGAGGATTTCGATGGAAAAAAAAAACATATTTTGAAATAATTACCGAACGGGGTTTTGAAGACTCGAAGACACATTTTGATTATTTTACTTTCGTTTTGACAATTTTTCTTCGACGGATCGATTTCTGTGCGGCTAGGGAAATCATAGAAAAGCAGATACATTTTTGGCCAAAGCTGTATACATAATACACACATATATATATAATATATATATATGTCTTTGCATTATATATACGTAAATGTATATAATACGAAGAAAACATAAAAATACGATGTCATTAATTTCGACGATAGAGACAGAGAAAGTGAGACTCGTGTCGTGTCCAGTGCTAAATTCGATCCAACACCAACTCGATTATTTACCGTTTCAAGGAACCGGACAAGCTCTCAGTATTTTATTTGTCGTGTGATAGCATCTGGTCGATCAAAAAAAAAAACTTCCTAAGAAACCGCGATCCCCGTTTTTTACTGTGTTTCGTTTCTTCCATACGTTGGTTCGAAGCGGCCCGAACGGTCGATCGATTGTTGGTTCTTCGGTGTTTACGTGCTAGGTTAAAAAAAAAGAAGAAAAGAAAAACGCGCCGAATGTTTCTTTGATGCGGTTTCGGTTTGTATATAATCGTGTACGCGAAACTTCTGGATGGACGATTAGTGAGAGTTACGGATGCAATGTTTCTTCTTTTTTTTCTTCTTTTTTAAATTTTATTTTGTTATATATTTTAATGGCTGTTATTGAGACTACTGAAGATCCTAAGGGAAACGGAAGTTACGAATAAATGGAAGTATATTATCGTTTTGTTGAATCACGTAACTGACCTTGTCAGAAGGTCAGACTTTGCGAATGAATATTATATACATGAATAAATAAATAAATATATATACACACATTAATACATGTGTATATATATATATATATATTTACGATAAAAATGTGAGATAAAATAATCAAATTGGGGGAAAAAAAATATATATATATATATCTATAACGCTACTGTAAAAGCGGTAAACGTATTGTTAGCTTAAAGCCGCATTTTCGATCCCTTGTATCTCGTGACGTTTTCATTCTTCACTTTCGATCGAACAATCGCGAGAAAAAAAAAATGAAAAACGTTACGGGAAATCCTCGTATTGCTGAACTTTCACGTTTTTTCAATCGCTTCTCTCGAATTGTCGTGATACTACTCGTCGGTGGTTTACAAATTCGTTTTGTTGTCCGGAAAGACTTTTTTGGTTTTGGTTCGTTTGGAACGAAGTGTACGAATCGTCCGGTGGAAGAGTCACGTTAGCTTCCCTGGCGAAAATCCGTAGCAATCGATGTTGTTCACTTTGGAGGTTAGGTCGCTTCGAAAAATTCGCTTGAATATCATTTATCACGAATAGTGAAAATTAGATCGGAACTAAAAGTCGTTTGTATTTTTTTCTGTGAAGTTGCGGAATGTGATTCTCGAACGTTTGTTTCTACGATGTATTTGAGTTTAGTGGAGTCGAAGCAAAATTCCTTTTTTTTTTTTTGATAATGCTTTTATCGAAATTCCAACATCCCGCTATTTTTCGAAATCGAAGTTTCTCGCGCGACGAAAAACGAAGAAAATTGTTTCTCGAAATCACTCGTGCTTTCCTGATTCAGGAATCATCGAGGAATTTCGGTTGGCGAACTTTTGGACGATTTCCGTGTTCCACCGCAGGCGGTGGTCGTAATCGATTGTTAGTAAACGAATATAAGTAAACACAGGAATATTGATAATTATATTTCTTCAGCGTCTGGAAAGGAATGAAATTTCTTCGGGATCCGGAAACGTGGCTGACGACTTTACCGAAGAGCTCGGGGGGTTGAAGTTTGCATCGTTGCAATACAAAGAAACTTTCCTTTATCTCTTTCGCTATTTTTTCAATTTTTTATTTTCATCAAAAATTATATATCATAAATTTTAATTTGCAGATATTCAAAAATCGTAATAAATTTTTAATCATAACTGTTCCAATTTGCGAAAAGAATTATCCAAAAATGACCAAAAGAAAAATCGTTTTTGGTTTCAACGATGCGAACCACGATTTCTCGCGATTTCTCAACTTCCGATTAACGAAAAATTGCGAATCATCGTTCCTAAAGTGTCGTTCACTTCGCAACCCTCGTTTCCCCCGTCGTTAAGGTCTCGATGTTTCACGATAATTCCATTGATATCGAAAACTCGACAGTTCGCTTTCTACCTTTATTTTTAAAAAATTCTTTTTTATTCTTAAATACTCACAGCCATTGCCACTGACAAACGCGTATTGTATTTCTCGTTCCTTCGACCTTGCGCTGGTCTACGATCCTATTTGTGGATCGTGGAGGTCGTATATTTGCGGAATTGTGCCAAGTGAACTCGACGAAACTTTGCCAGCTTAAGAATCCGTTGTTATTGGTCGAGTTTGGCCCAAGCAATTTTGACTCGCTGATTTTCTACTTCTCTTCAATTTTGATTTTTTTTTACACGTCGATCTTTGATGGCTGATTTTATTTGGAAATAGCTTTCTATATTGTTAACGCGATATTGTAATTATACGTTGGAGAAGTTGAGTGTGCTCTGTACCTTACGTGTCTCGTAAATATTTAAGGATTCGGCGTATGTACACTCCGGAAAATTAATTCTGTAAACGTTTTGGCGACTAACTCTCGTAATTCCGATGGGAAGAAACGTAAGAAATGAAGTTCGTCATACGAGCTCGTTCCGCACTCACGTGACCGAATTTTTCGTTACTGCAAAAAAAAAGGGATAGAAAAAAAAATAAAAAGAAAGAAAATTTGCGTTCGAACGGTTCATCTGGATGCGAAGAAATAGCGATTTGAAAAATCTCGATTAAAATTTATTACGAAAGAATACGAACCGTTTAACACGTTGACTACCGTGTCACTCATATTCGGGTGACGAACAAACCGTAACAAACGCGCGCGGCAGTCAACGTGTTAAAACAAAAAGTTACTAGATATTTTGAAGAATATCACGTTCCTTTTTTTTTAAGTTCGCTATTGTTTTTTGGTGCATACATTCGATTGGGCTTCTTTCGTCGCGATACTCGAAGATCGCTTTTTCCTCTTGCGCCTGATATTCAGTCGTTCGTGGTTTTTTTCTTTTTTTTTTTTTTTTTTTTGAGAGAGAGAGAGAAAATGAAATAAAACAATTTTTTTTCGTGGGATAAGTCAATTTTGTATTGCAGTCTGCGATCTGATTAACATTCACGAGCCAATATTATTATCATTAGGTATTCCTACTGTTGTCGTTTTTCAATCCGACTTGGTCCCCTCTCTATGCCAAATATGTCATTATATCGTCAATCTTACGCATTGAAATAATAAACGGATGAATTTTGTGCTCCAGAATCGGTGGGTCGTCCCTACGCTGTTTGTATTGTTAATCTCGAACTGTTGGAGCGAATGTTTTTTGGGCTGCACGCGAACGAAATTTCATATGAAATTTCATTCGAATCAAAAAATTGCATTTGAAATTACATTCGAAGAAAAAATTCTGTTCGCATTTTTATTCTTTACGGAAAATTCTATTACTTCTAAAACTCTAATACACTGTATTGAATTAAAAATCACCAGATCCGTAGAAACTTTCAGATTTAACAAAAACATTTCACTCGAAATAGCAACAATTGTTCTCAAAGTATATCGAGATTTATGCTCGAAGTCTGGAAGCTTTGAAAATTCACAAGCAAACAAAAGTTTTCCTATACATCGAGTAATTATCGTATTAAACGAAACACAATCGTTTCGTCTAAAAAAAAAAAAAGAACAAATATCAAATTAATCAGCCGATTGCACCAACTCGCCAAGACAAATGAAATACGACGTTGTATCGATTATTTTCCTGTCGCTCGGATTTAACGTTCAAACGCGATCGTGGAGTTTATTGCACGAGCTTGACAAGATCGCTGATACATATTTCGTTTTATGGACGAATCTGGTGATCGTTTCAAGCTATACGGGTAGTTGATTGGTGGAATAAAATATTTATCATTCTTATCTGTTGTCATACAAGCTTCGGAACGATTTTGTTTATTTCGACCGATTGTTCAGTTTTCGTGAATTTTTCGATCGAACGTCCTCGTGCTTTCAAAAGTCTTCGAGCAGAAGGACGGATTTCGAGCTCCGTTAACGAGAAGTCAAAAGTTTCTTCGGTATGGTGATCGTTCAGCGATATTCAGGAACTTGGCACATCGATCTTAATACATCGCAAAAGTCAATTTTCTCGATATCTCTTCCAACGAGGATCCAACACCATTAAATCATGGAAACATTCGCATCAATTACAATAACCTAATTATGATAAGATAAAGTAAAATCTTGTAACTATTTTCGGGCTTAAATTCGAATTTTACAAAACCAAGAAGAATAAGCGTCATACCAATTAGGCTCGGAAGGAACACTCGTTCAGAAAATCTCAATTGCCATTGGACCTCACGAAATATTCGAAACCCCGATAAGATATCGCTAAAACGTATCTTATCGTTCCAGACTGCAGTCCGATTGTATTTTCCCGAAAACAAGTGTCCGATAACGACCTTTCGTCGTATCACGATACGAGGCAGCTAAATAGGCTCGAAATAGGATAACAGTGAAAATCCGAGCGAATGATCCAACGAGATCGTGAGGTCACGCGTGATACCAAGGTCATTCGCGTTTACCTTGTCGCGCATCTTATTTCGAGGCGTCGTTTCGCCTCGTTTTGATTGATTTGCTAAATTCGCGACGAAACAACAATATTTTCGTGCTTAAACGCGCGCCTGAATGACTCTCATGAGCGACACAATCACGCATTCTTGAATTCCCTCTCGCAAATAGCGGATTTCTTCATTTGCTTTGTTTTTCCTTTTTTTTCGTTCCTATATTTCGATCAGCCCCGATGTTTTTGTTTTTTTTTCTTTTATTCCCGTTTTTTTCTATGTAGAGCCTGCAGTCCCGACGGTGTACACTCGTACACTCCCGCTTGTCATTCGTTCGCGTGCATCCGCGAAATTCAGGTTATATCGAGTGACGGCGCGAACCGCCACTCTGACGTCAAAGCTTCACGTGCAATTCTTCCGTTATAATCCTTAACCTGTAAGCGATGAGTTTGTTTGGGTGTTTGGGATTTATAGAAGATCGACATAAACTTACAAATCTCTATTATTCAGTTGACGGTTAACTGTTTGATTGTATGGGACTTGATCGGTAGCTTTCTACCTGTCTCCGATCTTACCTGTGCAACTCTTCTTCGATTCGATCCGTAATTGCTTTTCTCGATTCGACTTCGCCCGCCTTGGATGCTCTGAGGTCAGCGAGCATTTCACTGAAGTCGATGGGCTTGCCGTAATTCATCGTCACTTTTTTCCTCATTCTTATCATGTAAGGTGGATCGTTGGGTAATACTTGATCCATACCGAGATGACAAATCGGTATTACCAGTGGTGTTACCGGGGATTCCAGTATCAATCTTCCGATACCCCACTTTATCCTGTGAATATGAGTTCTATTAAATTACACGTGTTCTTCACTTTTCAGTGAAACAGTATTTGAGCAAGAAACGTTTGTAAAAGCGGAGATTTTTATCTTCAATCATTCCAAGAGCTCTGTGATGAAATTAGCTAATTAGATTCACGTGTATCAAAGATCAATTCTTGCCTCATACGCTCCTTGAGTATGTTGACTTTGCCTTCGGGAAAAACGTGCACCCAATCGCCGCACTTCAGTTTTTCAATGCAAAAGTTCATGGATTCTTGGTAAATGCCGTCTCCCCTGACGACCGGTATGCATTTGCCAAGCATGAAGAAACAAGAGTGCCAAACATTGGTGAAGCAGATATCATGGGCGGCCATCGACCATCTCATCGTACGTCTATTCAGTATATGCTTCATATCCAATGTAGCTGGAGAAACGAGTTTTGATTTAGTACACGGAAGGCGATACGGAGCTAATACTACGACCACCTGTCGCAGCGACAAGTCGTATTTACGGATAAAGCATCGGCGGGAGTTTTCACGTATAGAGACTCGAAACAAAATCGTACTGCATTGATCGGATACTTCGATATCGTCCTTGCTAACTCGCGCTCTGAGTAACTTTCGCCGGAATGAGAGAATGACCAACCCCATATTCCAGGATCGTCGAAGCAGCTGTGATGGTTCGAAACTGTGATGAGTGGAACGTTCCTAGGTCTGTGATCCAGCGCCTTACGCATGATATGCTTGTTGTAAGTGGTAGTCTTGTTCAGCCATTCTGGAAAACGTGATAACTCCTGTACTTTGGAACGATGCATTATGGGCTCATGGAAGGGCAGTTCGAAAAGATCGAAACCCTTCCACCGAGAGATCAAAATCCTTTCTAGGGATCAAAGTCCTTTTAAGAGACTATCCAAGATGGAAAAAGTTCGAAAGATGCGATATAATGGGTCACTGGAGAGGTTAGAAACATCGAGGGAAATTGGAAACCCGATAGGGTGAATGAAATGCACAGTGTTGAAAGTGAAGTGTTTGGATCAAGATGAACGAAATTGTTATTGGTCCAAATAACTCACCCATGATGAACTTGGAAAATAGTCCAACCGCAGCGAAAGTGAAACTGCTAGCCAAATTCCACAGTCTTCCAGTGTTTCTTAACTTAGGTATAATCCATCTAATGTCGTACATCATTGACCTTGATCTCGTGAAGACGCAGATAAATATAAAATTGGCTGCTCGACGTTTGCCGAGCAAAGCGGTGAGTTTGCATGGAAAACCCCCCCGCTTAAAATCGTCTGCTCTGTCGTAATTCGAGTCGGCCATCGTCACGCCATCATGTTTTCACGACGCCCGTCACGTGGCCAATTTATCGACTGACCACGATCATCGGCGATCCTGAACGAGTCAGGTGCGCATGCGCGGCAGTTAGTTTCAAGACTTTCAAAACGAAGCACGTACATTCGCGTCCCTCGCTCATTTTTTATAATTTCTGTTGCTAATATCATTTTCGAGTCCGTTTTTCATTCGTACTAATTGTAAGTTGAAACGCGGGCTTAATTTCAACAATCATGCGCGGTCTGTAGTGAAAACGAAACGTTGAAAAAGTGTTGAAGAAATTTCGGGTATGGTGTTTGGGGATGATCGTTACTCGTCACAAGATGGACGACGGTTGAAGGTGAGAATTATTCGAAGCACGTGACCAATATATTTATATCAAGGCTGGCTCTCCAGAGAACAACAAAATCGTTCATCGTTGATAAAGTTGTACGTAAAATGCACATTTTTTCAGAATCCTTATTTTTTAGCCTCTCGTATTATAAACCTATAATACGGGAGGCAAATCACTCGTTTGTTTTCGCATTATTTCGAATGTTGAAAATCGACTTTGGCGGGGGACAATACAAACGTTCGATTTCCAGCGTTTCGAGTGATAAACTTAAACTTATCGCAATCCTTGCCCTCCGCTCGAAGCTTATTTGATTAATTTTATTTTTATTTTTAAACTAAAATTATAAAGATTGAGTTTAGCTTATTCTAGAAAAGACGATACTTCGACATCCAAGAGTTGGGGGAAATGGTGGAACAGAAAGTATTTTCTGTATTTTCTGATGGTACATCCACCGTCGGTAATGAAGGTTTCGTAACTGAAAACTTCATACATTAGAAATTCATATTTGGAAATAAATTTTTATTCATCCAAAGAGTTGAAATATTATATTTGGTCCGATCAACAAAAACAAACATTTTCAAAATTCGAAATAAACGTAATCGTGGTTGTTTCGTCGTGGCGTTTATCCGGTGGCCGATGGATTACCATTGGGGCGGAAGCAAATGTAAGCTTCGTCTTTTTCGAAGCGCTGCCTAGGCATTGATGAACCAGCCGGTAATTGAATGCACTCCCCGCTATAGCATACCTGAAAACGCGTTCATCGAGGACGTATTATCAAATTTCTTTCGACTTTTGTTTTCTTCACGATTTGTGGGCTAAAAAAATGGGCTTGAAACAAAACAAAAATAATGAATAAAAGTGCATGGATACGTACTTTTCTTCGACCACAGTGAGTTCCGTCAAGAGCACGTCCGGCAGACATTGCGCGATAGTTACTCTCCACACCACGTTTTGCTTGAGCGCATTCAATATTGTTACAATTTACACTAATTTCAAGAGTTATCGCATCCTGAAAAAACGAATTTACGATAAAACGACGGAAAAATTGTTGGGCTTGATGACGAGACGAATAGTGGGGATAAAAAAAACGTTATATTACAATGCACGCTCCCAAGTAACCTCGGTCCATACATTGACGGTCTGGATGGTGGACCGTGCTTGGAAGCTTTTCATCATGTAAAGAAAAAAAAGTTATTCATTAGCAATCTCGATAACTGTAAAGAAAAAACTTGTTATCGGCGCGATGTGTTTGGGTTTAAAGAAATTAAAAAATTGGAATGTTTGGGTTTAAAGAAACTCAAAAATTGGAATGTTTGGGTTTAAAGAAACTCAAAAATTGGAATGTTTGGGTTTAAAGAAACCCAAAAATTGGAATGTTTGGGTTTAAAGAAACTCAAAAATTGGAATTTTTGGGTTTGGAAAAACTAAAAAATTGGCATGCATTTTGGGTTTAAAGAAACTCAAAAATTGGAATGTTTGGGTTTAAAGAAACTCAAAAATTGGAATATTTGAGTTTAAAGAAACTCAAAAATTCGAATGTTTGGGTTTAAAGAAACTCAAAAATTGGAATGTTTGGGTTTAAAGAAACTCAAAAATTGGAATGTTTGGGTTTAAAGAAACTAAAAAATTGGAATGTTCGGGTTTGGAAAAACTAAAAAATTGGAATGTTTGGGTTTGGAAAAACTAAAAAATTGGAATGTTTGGGTTCAAAGAAACTCAAAAATTGGAATGTTTGGGCTTAAAGAAACTCAAAAATTGGAATGTTCGGGTTTGGAAAAACTAAAAAATTGGAATGATTGGGTTTGAGCGAACTAAAAAATTGGAATGTTGGGGTTTGAACAAACATAGAAATTGAAATGTTTGGGTTGTTTTGGTTGATCCTTACGAATCCGAGCGTCCAGGTTAAACGGATTTTATTTTACTCGCTAACTATTGTGATAAAGTGCGTTAATTACCATCTTGCGAGAAGAGACGATTGTCGCGGACATCAGACACGCCAAAAGACAAATCGCGAAGCGAGTCATGTTTATCCTGAAATCGATAGAGTTTCATACGATAAATGAATAATTTTTTGGTTTTTAGATACCCTATATATTTTTGTGTTTGTTATGATTCGAAGGTTCGGACTATTCCAGATTAAAACAAAAAAACCTTCACGAATTCGATCGTCAAAAATGCATCCTTTATTTAAATTAATCTCTTTCGTCGTAAGCTTTTTTAAAAATGATTTTTACAAGCATTTTCAAAGCGTTTGAACCTTAAAAAAAATGTTTGTTTGTTTAAAATGTTTAAGAAAAAATTACTGGTTCGTCTTTTTTCAATTAATAAAATGTATAGAATTAATTTCGAGAATAAAATGTAAATTTCGAAAATAAAGTGTAAAGGATTAATAATTAAATAAAAAATGAAGAACGTTACCTCGAATTGATGGTTCCAGTGAAAAATAGAAATTTATCGCCGTGAAACTAGGCGGTTGATTCGTTTCGATAGTTTGGTGCTTGGTGGCATTTTTCATTGCCTTTTTATATCCCGCAAAAAGGCGGATTATTAACATTAATTTCCATATTTGTATAAAGGAGGCCTATGATCACGTTGCGATAAAAATGGTAAACTGCGCACACACTGATACGTATTTGCACATCACGCTCCCAATTTCCAAGTTTTGAAGTTACCCGTGGTTCAATTTAAAAGGCGTTGAGGGGAATACTTGTTCATTAAATTTCTTTCGCTTGAAATACTCCGAATTTCGCAATCAAATAAAATCAACATAGTTACGAAAGTTGACTTAACGAATTATGATGTCTGGTTACTATAATTTGGAATTGCGAATGGGACTACTTATAGTATTTTTCGACAAAGTTTTTATTGCCAATGTCAGAAAAATATTCTAGTAACGTTTTTTTGCATTTTCCCGGTCTAATTTTGTACTTTCGGCAAAAACTCGGGCATATTCGTAATCAGCGGGAAATTTCCGATCAAATATACCCTTTTAATACTTAAAAAGCGGAAAAAAAATTTTTTCGAC